>CM071878.1:29824247-30138663 GCA_036759885.1 Tetranychus piercei | reverse complement strand
CCTAACCTAACCTAACCTAACCTAACCTAACCTAACCTAACCTAACCTAACCTAACCTAACCTAACCTAACCTAACCTAACCTAACCTAACCTAACCTAACCTAACCTAACCTAACCTAACCTAACCTAACCTAACCTAACCTAACCTAACCTAACCTAACCTAACCTAACCTAACCTAACCTAACCTAACCTAACCTAACCTAACCTAACCTAACCTAACCTAACCTAACCTAACCTAACCTAACCTAACCTAACCTAACCTAACCTAACCTAACCTAACCTAACCTAACCTAACCTAACCTAACCTAACCTAACCTAACCTAACCTAACCTAACCTAACCTAACCTAACCTAACCTAACCTAACCTAACCTAACCTAACCTAACCAACCCACGTACGCACTTAGAGACAACATCCTTGAAACGACCCTCATTTTTCAAGTCCTTTTTTCGAAGTGTTTAAGTACCATTTTCTTTCAAAATTTGTGATATTTTGTTCCGTGAATATACGCAGACCACAGTTATAGCAAAAGTTTGAGGGAAAAATTCTATTCTAGACCCTTTTTGGGTCAATTTAAAAAACCAGCATGTCAGTGCCCTTAATGTCTGGATCTAATTCTGGCCCTACGTTCGCAAATATGGTCAAAACTATTCAAACAGCGATCGGGAAGATCGACAAGCATAGGACCGTTATTGACGAAAATGTGACAACACTCAGCAGGTCTAAACCGTTACAGGACACCGTGGCGAAAGAGTCTGCTATTATTGCCGACGCCATTAAAGCTGCAAAAGAAGCCTGTGACAGTCTTAATTCTGTGTCGGGACCTAAGCCGCTGTCTTCTTCAAGACCTGAGGATACCCATGAGGCCGCTAAACTCAAGGCTAAGATAAAAGCTTTAGAGGAATCGGTCAAAAGGTTGAAAATTTCTAATGAGGAATTACAGAATAAGACGAATGACTTGGAAAGCCAGCTCACTGGCCAAATGGCACTTAACCAACTACAGCAAACCCAACTCGCATCCGTTAGGAGTGAGCGAGATCAACTTAAGTGGCGAATTCACTCTACACAACAAAGTCAATCCCTAAACGGCGAGACCTCCCAGCAAGGATTGTTTCAAACACCGCAATCCTCGAGGCGACCCTCTATCAATAGAGCGCCACAAAAGCAACAACAACAAGGACTTCGGGTTAGCACAAGCAACAGAAACGATCAACCCGAAGAACTAAGAACTTTAATGGAAACAAACAAAACAAATGCGAACACAAATGTAAACAAAAGAAACCCCCGAGACAACAGAAATAGGAAATTAGCTGTTAGCAATCTTCCAGGAAAACCCTTCCCAACAGATGGTTCATGCTTGATCATCTCACATATCGAGGCGTCCATTACACAAGAACAATTGGTAGAACAACTGAAAACGCAGATAAGACCATCGGCCATTGGTGTCAGCATCATAAGACTGGCAAAGATATCTGGTGCAAGAGTTGTTGTCGTTTGTCCATCTATCCAGGATGCAGGAAAGCTGATGAGGCACATTCGAGAGAATAAAAAAGATGTAGAAGTTAAATCGCTAACGGCTCGTCTCCCTTTAATGGCCGTTGCAAGGGTTCCTATGGAACAAGATGCTGAAAACTTGCGGCAGGAACTTAAGCTTATCAATCCCGAACTAAAAGATGTTAAAGATGATGAATTTAAAGTTGCTTTTATCAAAAAGGCGGGCAAAACTAAGGACATCATATTCGAATGCGACGCCAAGCTCTGCGAACTGTTACTCCAAAAGGGTTTTGTCTACGCAGATTACGTACGCTTTCGAGTTTACAGATTCAGTCGATTCCTGCAGTGTTATAAATGTCAAGCATATGGCCACACATCTAATAATTGTAAATCTAATGAGGACATTTGTGCGCGCTGCTCAGGAAAGCACCAAACTAAGGCCTGTCCAAATAAGAAAAATAAAGAAGGGAAAACAGACACATGTGTTAATTGTGTCAAGTATAACGAAAAGATAAGAAATAGAGCGTACTGCGTAAGCGTAAACCATTCTGCATTTAGCAGTCGATGTATGATACGTACGGAGATGATGCGTATAGCTGACCAAATGACCCAACATGGCTCTAACGTACGTCAATAATAACAACAATAATTACGTACGTACGCACCTTGAGGAAATTAAACTCAAATGTGTCCAAATAAACGTGGCGAAATCATATTCCGCTTATGCTGCGACCATCCAGTATATAACCAGCAACTCTATCGACATTGCATTTATACAAGAGCCACCACCAAGGTACATCAGCAATAGAGCCTTCTACAACTTTTTTCCAGCTTACCAAAGCTCAGACGTACGACTTATGATAATGGCTAAGAACAATATGTCAATACGTGATATTCAGTACATTGAAGACTTTTGCGTCATACTATGTACACAGAATCCTACCTACAAATACATCAATTTATATCTGCCTCCAAGATCACAAATTGAAGAACTTCTTAAGAAACTCGAACCCCACATAGACTGTAACACCATTATCTGTGGAGACGTAAATGCCAGATCCACTGTCTGGGGCGACAGACTGACTAACGGAAGAGGCAGAATATTATCAGAGTTATTCACCAGGAAAAATATAGCAATCATTGTTAATAGCTGTGGTCCAACTTTTTCGGTAACAAGAAGAGGGAAACATCACTCTAGCTACATTGACATAACGGCTGCCTATGAAGATAAAATTCACATGATTAAAAACTGGACACTTGACCCAATACCCACAGGATCTGATCATAAACTGATACAGTTCGAAATAACCAATAAGCATACCACAGTTAACCCCAAACGTATGGAGGAAACCAAGGACAGAACTATTTGGAATTGTTCTAAACTGGACTGGCAAACATACAAAGAAATTCTAGAACAGAAGTCCGGCACAAAACCAGAATGGTCAGGTGACCTGAATAGCGAAACTCCAATTCTGACGATGTTGAATCACGGAACAATAAACAATGCAGCACGAGAAATCACCGAGGCAATAATTGATACTATACAGACAGCTGGTGGAAGGAAAAGTAAAGGCAGAGTCATTAAACCTTATCCCTGGTGGAATGAAGAAATCGAAAAACTACAAATTGTCTTGAAAAAAGCCAACCGGAGACTCAGGAACATCAGCACAAGAGTACAGAAGAGGTTCCTAGAATGGGTCCAAAGCTTGAATGACAAGCTGAAGAAGGCAATTGATAGATCCAGAAGAGAGTATTGGAGCTCTTTTAAGACTGAGACTGACATCAATGAAGTATGGGATAAGCTATACAATAACTACAAAGCAAGGCAAAGGGAAACCATTCCGTGCATGATCGAAGTCGATGGCAAAGAGATATCCGATGAGCAGCAGAATGCAAAAGAGATGCCTTTGAGGTTTTATGGAACTTCGTCAGAATCAATTGGACACAGTGGTGAAAGTAATTACTCAAACAATTCAATACAATCATCGGAACCCTTAAATCAGGCAATGCTGCATGAGGACGAGCTGGCTTATGCAATTGAGTCATTCTCAGACAAGAAAGCCCCAGGTTATGAGGGTATAGGAGCTAAAATGCTGAAAGAAACTGGTAATGTGTTCAGGAAAAAGCTTTTAACACTTATCAATAGCTGTATTTCTTATGGAATCTTCCCGAATATTTGGAAGCACGCTGTTGTCGTTCTCATACCTAAACCCGGTGGCAAAGCATTGAGACCCATTGGACTGCTACCTGTCCTTGGAAAATTACTGGAGAAGTGTATATTGATAAAACTACAAGACACCCTTCAAAGAGAACTATCAGACAGGCAATATGGCTTCAGACCTGGCAAGTCGACAATAAACGCCCTGAATGCCATATTGAGAAGCCTTGAAGAATATAGATCAATTTCCAAGACGGTACTACTTATAACCTTCGACATTAAAGGGGCATTCGATAACCTCAACTGGAATCGCGTAACTGAATCATCAAAAAGTATGAATCTCCCAGAGTGGTTTTTAAGAATATTGAAAAGTTATCTGAATGAGAGAACTACCAAAGTCCTCTTTAAGAACTGCAGCTACACCGTTATGAACAGAAAAGGAGCAATTCAAGGTAGTTGCTTAGGACCAACACTATGGAACATAGCAATCAACGAACTCCTATTGACAGAAACACATGATAATATACGTCTCTACGCGTACGCGGATGATATTACATTAGTCACGTACATCAACTCGCTGGAGGACCTTGCAAACCTCCAAGAACAGCTGAACTCATTGACAAAGTGGGCACAACATAATCAGCTAACATTTGCAAGTGAGAAGACTCACACGATACTATTTGGTAAGCAACCAATAAAAGAAATCTTGTTTGAAGGGATGCCTCTTACGTACGTAAGTCACACTAAAATCCTCGGAGTGATCTTCGACTCTAAGCTTAACTGGACCCAACACATTAATACAATCGTCTCTAAAGTCAAGCGTATAACTGAAGTGAATAATTCGCTCTTAGGATGGCCAAGACCTAAATTTTCAGTCTTAAAAATCATTTACAATGCAGTAATTTTGCCAAAGTTATTATACGGAGCGGAGATATTCGGAAACAATCTTCTTAAGAAAGATAAGAAGAAACTCTTGCAACTTCAAAGGAATATCCTTATCAGAATAACGTCAGCCTATCGTACGACACCTCTTAGCAGCCTTCTAGCTCTATCAGGAGTAAATCTACTTACCGCAAACTTTGAAAATAGACACTTCAAAGAACTTACACTAAATAACAAAAAAGGAATAGAAAGCATCCCGAGGGACCGCCATGTGGAAGGAAAAGCCATGAATTCATACTCACCGTTGAGCCGAACTGCATCAATGTACAGAGGACTCAAGGTACATACCCAAGAGGACATTAGCAATATAGCTGCAAACAAAATACAAATTTTCACGGATGGCAGCAAAAGTGATGCAGGTGTTGGCTTGGGCTTTGCCATCATGCTTGATGATAGGCTTTTGCATGAGAGCAGCCATAATCTATTTGCATATGCCAGTATATTTCAGGCGGAATGTATAGCTGTGAAAAAAGCATTAGAGTTTTCCCAGAAACTGATAAACACGTTTAAACAAGATGAGATACACATTTTCACGGACTCAGAGTCCTTATACACGTCTTACCATACGAGAAAAACACAACACGAATTAATTGAAGAGATACGAAATATAAGTACTAGACTACACAATGAGGGGATCAAAGTTCAGATAAATTGGATTAAAGCCCACGCTGACCTTATCGGTAACGAAATTGCAGACTATCTCGCCAAGACAGGGGCTGAGAAAAGTTACGCGATTACGTATGACAAAATTCCAAGAAGCACTATAACCAAATATTATAAAGATCTAACACACAAACAAACAGTTGACTACATCGAGGAGAATCGTTCAGATTCATTACTACAACCTGCCCAAACTATTGCGCTATCTAACTTTGTGGATAGCCCAACTAAAGAAACATTTCAGCTCATGAGTGGTCACGGTCCGTTCCCGGGATACTTACACAGGTTTAAACTGTTGCAAAGACAAAGGGACAACTGCTATTGCTATTGTGGCGAATCCGGGGCATCCATGAAGCATTTATTAAATGAGTGTACTTCAACCCAGGAAACCAGGACTAGGGTCTTCACGTTCATCGAGGAAAGCGATATCTACACGTACATTCAAGATAACTATCCAAGACGCATCAAGGAAATCAACAAGATAAGCAAAATTTTCATTGACCGTTTTCGATTTCTGAACAGATCACTTTGAAATTCCCAAAACAAACCTTATGCCTGTGACATGCTTACGTACGTACGCATGGAATACAGACAGACTGAACCACTCAGTTTTATTAAATTTACGTACGCACGAGGGAATACAGAGGCGTACCACGTTTGTTTGTATCCGTTAGACGTACGCACGTGCACCTCACACGGATATGAATACAGACGTACTCACGTGCTTATTGAAACGAGAACCCCACATACTCTGAGTAAACCGGTAGTTGAAGGTGTGTATCAAATTCCAATAGCAACGTACGCTATGTTAGTTTACGTACGTACTCGCTACTTTTGGTAGAATTAGCTTAAAAAGCAACTCACCGCGCATGCGCAAACACCGAGTTGCCATAGAAAATAGCGTTTTTAAACTATTCTATCACTAACTTCGGAAATAGGAAGTTCACCTTTTAATAGTCAATTTTAAAGTTCCTTTTAATCAATTTAAATCAATTTAAAACAGTGTTTTAGACTTGCTTTAAGTCAATTATCAAATTATTTGTATTGTGAAAACTATCAACAACGTAAATTTTAAATCATCATGAAAACAAATGATGATAAAAATGAAAAAGGATCCGGTAAACCAGAGATGGAAGAAACTGGATCAAGCCCAGCTAAAAGTAACAATCAGAAGATCGTAAACAGCAAAAACGATAAAACTGATGACTCTGAAGCCACAACTGAAGGAAAAGTCGACAAAGGAAAAAGTGGTGACGAGGAGATAAAAGGAAAAGAGAAAGAAAAGGATAAGGACAAGTTGGAAGTTAAAAACAAAGAAGGTGATCGAGATGAGACGAAAGGAAAGACCAGAGACAAAGACAAAGATAAAGATAAGGTCAAAGAGAAGGGTAAAAAAGAAAACAAAGAAAAGAAGAAGGAACTCGAAAGAGAGGGACAGAGGAAAGAAGAAGTTGATGAAGTTAAAGAAACTGCCAAAGAGGATGGAAAAGGCGCAGACGAAGGTGGCCCTGATAAACAATTGGAAACAGCAGTTGAGACTGGGACAAATAGCAACCAAGTGGCTGTTGAAAGTGAACATAATGTTCAAACGCCTGACAATGATAATGAAATTCCTGTAAACTATTCAGCTGAAAATAGGATAAGATCTCTCTCTCCCATGTCTCCTCTAACTCCTAGCCCTAAATCTCCTGGAGATGGATCTCCTGTACCCAGTGGGGACGAGGACGACGGAAGCGCGGAATCTAAGAGCGGCAGTAGCGTAAGCAGCCTTAACGATGAAATGGAAACACCGATAGATGCTGGAGAGGCCATCAACGAAATTATCCAAAATTTTGAACTCAAACTAGACGGAGTTGTCAAGCGGATTGAAAATAAGCATCTCAACAAATGGAGATCAATGGATAATTGTAAATCTACGAACACCAGTTCTGTTGAGCTATGTTACGCTAAAACACCGGCTGATACGCAGGAGAATTTAACCACGTACGCACGTGCAATCGACTTAGTCTTGGTTAACGTACCTACTGAAGCCAGGAAAGATATGCAGTACGTACGTACTAAGATCGAAGACGTACTCAAGCAACTTAAGAAGCTCACAAACTCGTATCAGGACTTAATTGATAAAGTCAAGTTCCTGTCATCGGATTATGCATCTGAAGCATCATTCATAAAATCGGTAAACTTAGCAGCATCTGATTTGGACTCTGCGACCTGCACAAGCAAATTTAAATGGTATAAGTCAAAAGAGATTTACGCCGATTTCATTGAGAAAGCAATAAAAGAACGTGCCACCGAAAAAGAAAAAGAAAACGATAAAGTGAGATCAAGCACACCTGTTGCAGCTAGGATCTCTCTAGAGAGACTTAAATCAACCCCAGCTGTAAGTTCCAGCAATCCTACTCCAAGTAGCAAAAAGAAAAAGAGTCCAGAATCGACGCGATCACGCTATATCAAACCCAATACGAAGGATACAACAACTGAATCCTCATCACTATCTGAAAGTGAAGAAGACGAGGAATCTAGTAAAGAAAAGGATAAAGACTTTGAGTTAGACGAAGATGATGAAGAGCAAAATTCCGAATCTGAGGAGAAAGAACCGCCCAAGAAGAAGAAAAGAGTCCTTGAGGAGATCGACGTCAAACTCTGCACTTATAAGTACTGTCTCTACATCCAGAAGGATGATATAGGCAGTAACATCGGCAAACATTACAAAACGAACCACGTCCTGTCGTATGGAAGAGTGCCGGAAGATGCGTACGTACGTCTTACACTTAGTCGGGATGAATACGACATACGCACCAAGATGTGGAAAATTGTTACAACACGTGCGGCAGCAATACGTAAGGCCTATTCCAATGATGAAAATAAAATAGAAAAGGAATACAACAATCTATGTAAAAAGGTGATAAAAGATCACAAAGAACAGCTGGATGCCTGCACCAAAGCTAAGATAAAAACCAGGAAGCCCGGAAAGGTTGACAAAGATGCCGTACCCTCGTACACAGCTAGACACCTGGCTGATAAGATCGGAATTCCGGTTGAAGAAATTGAAGAGTTAATGGAGGAAAACAGACTGTGAACATCAGCACCTTATTTTATCTCCGAAGACACTTATATTTACGCCTTGAGATAATCCTAACCAACCTTATACCAAAGTTATTTGTTTCATTACACTGAAAATTGTTACTCACTTTTTATTAGTTTTTATTTATTGTTCCACTCTTTTGATGAAAATAGTCAAAGCAATGAGAAATTGATACACACCTGACGCTTCAAAACGTTCAAAATTCTATATTCAACCTTTTATACCTTACCCTTTTGAAATAAACCAATTAAATCCAATCAGATCAAAAACTGCTCCTTAACCTTTCCTTAATTTGTACTGATCAACGTACCTGACACCGAAACGTACGTACGCAAGCCAGTACGTACGCTATGTCAAACTTCTGAAGATAGTGAGGAAGTGTATAAACTAAGCTAAGTTAAGCACCAACATGCAATACGCACGTACGCAATCTCGCAAAATGAAATTGCAAAGTCAAACATTTAAATAATGCGCATGTACAAATTTAGCGCATGCGCAAATAAGGATAAACAAAAGAATAGAATTTCATTCACGACAAAATCCACAAAGTAACCTGTCAACATCGCTAAAGTTACCTTTTTCCGGTGAACATTATTCCAAACAACAAAGTATATATTGTATTTGTAAAGCTGTTAGCTACAAAAGTAATTACAGTAATGGAAAACTCACAGAAAAGTCTGGAAGGTAAAGCTGAGTTCGTGGTTAATCTACCAGACTCGCAAGAGATAATATCTTTCCTGGAAAGCCTATGTGGCAGCGAACCAGAGTTTATGTCAGATAACTCTGAAAACATCTGCGTACTTCCAGAAGCGATGATGGCGTGTCCTGCTGGTAGAGTCATGGAGGCTAAAATACAGAGGTCAATTAGGACTCACGCTGGTTATATTGAGCTTATTGTGGACACCGTTGCTGACAAAATTAACAAACGCTGGCAGAATATTGATAGCTCCAAAGGAACCCAAACAGAATACGGAAAGATGGTCTACACGCAATTTAAACATATTAATCTTGGTCCACCTACAAAGATTGAGAGGTTACTATCTACACTCCCTCATGAAGCTGAGGAACACATCACAGCAATCAGGGAAAAGGTTGAACGAACCTGCTTAAAGGCCAGAGCCTTATGTCAAAAATATACAGAATTGGTTGACAAGACTCGGAAAGTTGCGCCTAAGATAGAGAAGGATTTGAAGGAGATAGCAGAGACTACCAAACTATGCAAACACCTTGATAAGCTTACCTACACATTAGCCTGTAACTGGTACCAGCCGAGGAAAATATTTGACGACTCTCCATCACCGTTGGAAGATAAAACAAATAATAAGAAGTTCAAAAGATCAGAGGAGTGAAGCGTATTCTCAAGGATCCAGATACGACGATAGTCATAACTGCGTTGACGGAGAAATTTGCGTGCGTGCGTACCTTCACAGGTGCGTGGGTGCATTGGCATAAATAGAGACAGTACCCAATAAGTGTTTATATTTTTTCTTATCATATTACTCTGTTTTATTATCCCCTTATAAATCAAATCCATTATTATCTTTCCTATACAAATCATTATTATCTTTTCATTACTACTTTCGTTAGCCGTACTAATTGTAACAAACTCTATTAGGACACGGTTCTAATCATGACACGTTGTAGGGGCAAGCTCCCTTGAAAAAGTTACTATTTACCCATCAAATTAAATCCTAAAATACACAAATAAAAAAAAAACCTTGTAAAACAAACATCTGTTAATACCTCATCATCCTAATCAAAGTTTAAAAAGAAAAATCAACTCTTTTCTATACCAAACTAATAGGCCTATTGAAGTATTAATCTGTTCAGAAAATCGAGGACGGCTTTGGGAACGTCTAGCTTAACGCGTACGTGATGTGAATGAATACTCGAACGCACGTACGTGCGAAATTAATTAAGTAAATGCGTCACTGCAACATCGACATACGTACGCAGTTATTCATAATAGTTCATGGACTCACGTACGTGTATCGTCAGAGAAATATTGTCAAGAGTTACGGTACACTTACGCCGGACTCACCCCAATGATCACGTACGCTTATATGCGTACGTACATTTCAAAAACATACTCGGACACTACGTACGTCCGTATACAGACACCTCTCCCGCAGAATACAACTGAAGAATCTACCACCATATCATCAACTGTAAATTATAAACCAAAAACTACTTTGATGTAACGATATTTAAATCATGTAAACGTACGTACGTGCAATGTAATACGACGTTTCAAGGTACGTATTACATCACGTGCGTGCGTACGTAATTCAAACAGCAATTTACCCACAAAAGAAACAACTGGATGTAATCACTTTAGTGCGTCTCACGTGAGGCGTACGTACGTAACCAGCGCTTGCGTAAGCGAGCGTACGAAATAAGTGTTAAAATTCAATAAAATTTCTTTAAACTTTAAAAAAAAAAAAAAAAAAACCTAACCTAACCTAACCTAACCTAACCTAACCTAACCTAACCTAACCTAACCTAACCTAACCTAACCTAACCTAACCTAACCTAACCTAACCTAACCTAACCTAACCTAACCTAACCTAACCTAACCTAACCTAACCTAACCTAACCTAACCAACCCAACCAACCAACCAAGCGAGGAGTCACGTTTCACTTGCTCTCCGTGTTTACGAGTCATAACTTTGGTCCAAGTGACCTCACATTGATCAAAGTTATATTATCTTGAAGATAAAGCGATACGCTATCAAAAGATATATTAGCATATTCGAAAACCTTTTATGGTAACATAGTTCTGTTGAGTTCCTACAAACGATAACATGTACGATCAGTCAAGTTTATGATGACGGTCAAAACCCTAGATTTTGTTAGAAATCAAATAGTTGGTTCTGAAGTTATATTCCAAAAACTATATGCTTGACACTAAAATACAGTATTGAATAATATGTTTTGTTTAATCGAGGATGGTCATTTAAGGTCATTGTAGACGAATTGCAAAATTCTTATTAAGATCGATGCTCTAAAGATCGGTTGTTACAGAACTGGTTTCATCATCTTTAAAGTGAAGGTAGAAGTGTCGAAAAACCACCAAAAGGTGGAAGACTCCTGAAAATAGACTATTCTGCTTTAAAGCCCAAGATCGCAAAAGCAGTTATAGATGAGTGAACTATTTTAATCTCAGAATTAGCTTTGAGGCTTAGTGTTTCAGATGGGACTAAGTTTTCCATAATAAAAGATCATATATGAGCCAAAAAGCTCATTCCGACATTCATCCCACATGTTTGCCATAAGGATGAAAAATAAAGCAATTCAATTCTATTGAAACGAAGTAATTATTCTAAGATTCTGGGCCCGGTTTTGTCCAACATGCACCATAATCATAAGATGAAGCCTTAAGAAGCTATTTCTGGTTTCAAATCTGAAATAGTATCAAAAAGGTCGAATTTTTGAGGCCATTAGCGAATTTAATGCGAAATCGAAGCCGATTTTGCAAGTTGGCCTGAAACTTGGTACAAAGGTGGAATCGAATAGTTTTAGTCTTCATTTCAGTGCTATGTGGCCTCTGTCAACAATTATTCGAAATAAAAAACTATCTAGAATGATCCGGTCATAGTTACCATAAAAGGTTTTCGAATATGCTAATATAACTTGTCATTGTGCGACAAGTAATAAATTTTTAATTAGTGTTTTTCTGTAATTTAGTGATTTTTTAGCAGTTTTTCTGTGTCGAAGTTTCGGTTTTTGGCCTGCAACATAAGTGCCGTTACTGGTACAAAGTTTTGTGGGCTATAATGCACATTAGCCCCCCCCTCTGATCTTGATGAAACTTTGTGTATATACTTATTTTGGCGCGAGATTTTGATTTATGAAGTCCCGCATTGCGGAAATTCTTACTTCCGGAGATACCGGAAATAGCTGATATCTCGAGACTTAGGATAGATACATGCACACATGGTACATCACTCAATAGAGGGCAATGAGTTCTATACACATATGAATTTTCATGCATTTATGCGCATGCGCAGTAAAGTTACATAGGAAAAACCATTGAAAAACAGTCATTTTTTCAGATTTTACCGGCTAGTCGATCAGAAAGGCACCTGAATCGTACCGATGACATCACATGCGATAGTACATCTCATGTTATATGTGTGTATGCATTTTGCAAGAAATTCTGATCATGTATAGGGAAGTTAGAACTGTTAGAATTGAAAGTAAGTTACCATACCCATTGACAAGTTGAAAAATTGAAAATCTCCTATGGACTCACATATCAAAATGCTCAATTTTGTTGTTTGAAGCTGCTCAGGAAATGCAACTAGCACCACGCGAAGGTGGATTCAATCAGTCAACGTGGAATTGCATAGGAAATCTAGTGCTTTTTGGTCTCAACAAGGGTTCAGGGCACGACGGGCGCTTGGGAAGGTTCACCCCACCCCCTTTTTGAAGGTTAAGGTGGTGCGAAACGCCCCGATTCATTCATTCATTTTGTGCTATTGTGTCTAAGATAGCAACTAATTTGCAATCGAACGACATATACCTTGACGACCTGGTATCAACGACGTTCGCTATTTGGTCAAAACTCGATTTCCACGTGTTCAGACAAAGAAAACCGTTGGATTAAACGAAAAACCGTTAAATTAAGAATTTTGAATTGTATCGCCGAGCCCTGACGTTTCACAGTATGGCAAACAACCCATTTAGTCAGCTTACGGGTGAGAAAATAGACTCAACCGAAGGACAAGACACTGGACAATCTGCATCACCAATGGCCATTCACAATTCTGAGAATACATATGTCCAGAACCTACGTCAACAGTGCCTGAACATGGAAGAAATGATTCAACATGTTAAAGACTTGGAAAATGCCTTGGCGCTTCTAAATAAGCCCAAAGGAGAGGTAATGGCTAAAGTCAACACCACACTCTCAGCAATGTCCACCAATGTCTCAAAAACTCTCCATAACTTACATGAGTTAATGTTAGAAAGCATTGCAAATGCTACAAACAATGTTCCCCCGAAACAACAATCGACGCCTAACCGTAAAGTTAGAAACAGACCTATGTATAGCGAAGTCGCGAAGACTCAGCCCAAAACCAAAAGTGCACAGTCACACGCCATGGTAGTAAAAACCAAACCAAGTGAAAACGAGGAGAATTGCATTGTTACCTTCAAGAACAAGAACAATATGCAAAAACTTGGTGTAGGAATAAAAACAATGAAGCTGCTAACTAAGGATAAACTTCTTGTAATACTACCTACGAAGGAAGACAAAGAAAAAATGGAAAGTGAGATGAGAAAAGACAATACCATCGAGATTGAACAATACAGACCTCCACACTTGCATGTTGCTATAAAGAATGTTGCAAACGAGATAGACGAAAAGGACACGGCAGCCCTACTCTTCTCGCAAAACAAGATCTTGCGTGAACAATATAAGTCCCAGGAAGAATTTACAAAAGCTGTGATTCACACCCGCTCGATCAAGAGAGCAAACACCACCAGGAAACATATTATCGCCAAGGTCTCGCCATCTTTATTCACCACCCTAACTACAATGGAGAAGGTAAACATTGGTTATCAACACGTTCTGGTACAAAGTTATACTCACATAGTCCGATGCTACAATTGTCTTGGCTTTAACCATATTGGTAAAAACTGCAAGAAACCGAAAGCTAAGTGCTCAACATGTGCAGAAGAGCATGACCACAAAGAATGTACAAACAAACAGGATACCGCCAAGTACTGCTGCACCAACTGTAAAGAAAGTGTCAAACATAAGACTTCAGCACGCAGTCATACCACCATGTCGTCACTATGTCCATCCTACCAAGACGCACTGAAAACCCAACAACTAAAAATACATACCTACATCAACAATGGCCGATATTAAATTACTTCAACAGAATGTGAACACAAGTAAAGAAATAACTGAATGTGTAATCAAACAAGCTGTTGAAGAAAAAATTGACATCTTGTTACTTCAAGAAACTAATGTAAAGCACGGGAAACTCCTCGGATGCCCCAACAGATACACAGCCATCATCCCAACCGCAAAGTCACAGGAATTACATGCAGCAATTGTAATCCTAATAGAAACATTATCTACCAAGCCGATCATGTAAATAACCAATACTTCACATCTTGTAGAATAAGAACGCAGAGAGGATGGGTTAAAATATACTCTGTATATGTATCCCCACACCTCTATAGAAGACAAACTATCAACCACATCTTGGATACTAGGGAAGATTTACCAACACTCTTGGCGGGAGACTTCAATGGTAGATCTGAGAAGTGGGGAGATAGGTTGACTAACGCAAAAGGTAGACAAATTGAAGAATTCGCAGACCAAATGCTATGCATTCCATTGAACCTGGGAGGTAACCCGACCTTCTTGAAAATAAAGGAAGGAAAAAGATGTTCCAGCATTGTTGACGTTACCCTGGCGACAGATGGACTGGCAAAAAGAATTAAAGATTGGCGTACGAGGTATGACTTCAAAACGGCATCTGATCACTTTGCAGTAAGCTTCACACTACAAAACACAGACACTCTCCCTATGCAACACAACACCAAGATATACACAAACAACCCTGGTAAGGGTTGGGAACCGTTTCAACAATGCCTCAAGAAGCAATTTGCTAACATAACTGAATACTCGAAAATAGACCCAAACACCTTTGCGGTAGCATACAACTCAGCAATTCGCCAAGCAGCGGATAAGACAATCAAAAGACGAATGAAATCTCAAACACCAAGCAAATTTATCTGGTGGAACCAGGAAATAGCAAAAATGCACTCAAGAGTGAACGCAATAAGGAGATCACTCAGAATATGTAACATATTTAGAGCTGATGAACTGCAGAAAAATCTCAAACGTCTGAGAAACGAATTAAAAATAATGGTGATTGATGCGAAACGGAAATCATGGGAAAAGTTCAGTACCAATCTTACGAGCAACGATACATGGAATCCGGTAAACAAGATGGTAAAATATGAAAAACATAGGTCTCTTGAATGCTTAACAACAACTGATGGTATAACATGTACACCCAAAGAATCTGCTGAACTTATACTTAACACCTACTTTCCCGACGAAGAACTCGTCATGACACCCAAAGTAATAACACAACAAGAACACATGGACCCAATCTTTACCCTGACGGAGATGCAAACCATCTTCACAGACGTTGACCAGGATAAGACCCCTGGCGAAGACGGATACACCTCTATCATATGCCAAAAAGCAATGGAAACGGATAGTAGTCTGTTATTAGAGGTATATAACAAATGCTTGGAGATGGGTGAATTTCCAAAAATCTGGAAGAAGGCAATTATCAAATTCATTCCAAAGCCTGGAAAAGATGATTATACAAAACCAAAATCATACAGGCCGATAGGATTACTGTCCATACTTTCAAAGGGTCTAGAAAAATTGATCTATAACAGAATATCGTGGCACATAGAGACCAGGAAATTACTATCGCCGAGACAATATGGCTTTAGAAAAGGCTACCCAACAGAAAAAGCTATTGACCATCTTATTGAAAAAGTCAAAAAACTAAAATTGACAAACAAGTACTGTGGCCTTCTAGCTCTGGATATTGAAGGGGCCTTTGACAATGCCAAATGGCAGATCGTCATAAGAAACCTAACCATGATGGGAATACCTGAAAACCTAGTCAACCTCATTTCAGACTATCTACATGACAGAGAAGTTGAAACATACTACCTTGGCGATAAACACACTAAATCAACGTACAAAGGGTGTATTCAGGGTTCGGTCCTGGGACCACTCCTATGGAATGTAGTCCTGAACCCACTTCTAAACAACCTACTGGAAGAGGGGATTGAGGTCTATGCCTATGCGGATGATATCAGTGTTCTCCTTAAAGGAGAAACATATGCAGACATCCAACAAGAGATCAATAGGACTGTTACACTTTGTAATGAATGGGCAAAGGAGAATGAAATGAAGTTTTCAGCAGGAAAAAGTGCCACAGTATGGTTCGATAACAAGGAAGAACATCCAAATATAGAGATACAAAGTCTTACTGTGCCTGTCACCAAAAGTACGAGGATACTAGGAGTGATGATTGATGCGAAACTGAGAATGCGATCACAGCTAACCTTTGCGATTGGAAAAGCAAAAACATACGCTGAAAGAGTCCAGAGAACCGCCAGGAGTCTATTCGGTGCCCACCCTAGCATATTTAGGAAAATATACGAAGGTGTTGTAATACCAATTCTATCCCACGGTATTGCCTCATGGGGAGACGTTCTGAAGCACAAAAATTCCCAAAAACAACTCAAAAGACTGCACCGTCAATACATCCTAAGCAACCATAAGTTATATCCTACAACATCTTATAACAGTTGCTGGTCACTCTGTGGATACAAACCAATTGTAGAGGAACTGATGGCCATACGTCTTCGTAAGGAAATTACACACCTTGGCAGAAGGTATGACATCTTACCAAGTGACAGACCACTAGAAATCACAGAGACATATATACCAGAAATACACCCTTCTGAGGAATCCGTAATCGCAAACTGTATAAACAAAAGCAAGGAACCTGGAACAATACTGCCAGGGGATAAAGATGTACATATACACAGATGGAAGCAAGAATGAGACAGGAGTTGGTGCAGCTGCGATCCTTTATCTTGGTGCAAAAACGAAAAAGATAAAAATTAAACTGTCAAAGTACTGCACAGTCTTTCAGGCAGAAATGCTAGGAATAAACAGAGCTCTGGACGAAGTGCAAAAACTGAATATTAAACAAGCCGTACTCCACACAGACTCTATGTCATCACTTGAGGCATTAACTTCACGCAAAAAGAAAACCATACTAACGAATGAAACAAGAGAAAAACTCCTCAAGTTAATCAACAACGGAGTTGAAATAAGACTGGAATACATACCAGCACATCAAGCCTATGAAGGTAATGAATTGGCAGATGAGACCGCCAAGGCTGCTACAAGAATGAAGGTTGCCCCTAGCTTCGAAACGGCTCCGATTTCATACCTTAAAAAGGCACTGAAAGAGTATCTTGCCATAGTTAAAAGTGACCTCTATACCGAAGTTAATGAGACCCAAAGATCCTACTATCCCATCCTTGACGACACAATCCCCCTCCACAACCTGGCGACACAAAGATATATCATACCATTCATCACGGGACATGGTTATTTCCGAGAACACCTAAGCCTCACAAATCTAGCAATTGTTGATGTTAGTTGTCTTCTGTGTAAAAATGGTCCCCAAACGCCAAGCCATATTCTATACAACTGTGAATATTTTATACAATACCGAAACAATTTGCTAAGCGAAGCCTCTTCGATAAATCAAAGTTTTAAATCTACTCTTGAGAAAGAGGACCTTAAAGAGTTGATAAAGAAAGAAGACCCATGTCGGTGGGTTAAAAAGATATATCAGACCTGTGTTAAAGCCAATATAAAACTTGGTCTTAAATTCAGGAGATAGATGGCGACACTGAAAAATGTAAACCGCAAAGCTGCTCCCTGATAAGCTCCCTCAAACGAGAACTAAAGATATTACTCACTACCACCTTATCTTCTATAGCCATAACATTATCATATCCACCACCACTTCTTAAAGTCATTCACTTTATACTACCTTTATATCTGTGTGTCAACTAGTTTAATTTCACTTGTGCAACACCGTCAAGTCCTCTCAATCGCTACTCTGGAACAACAAGTCACCTTGGCGATAAATGTCTGTTGCGTTTGACCAATTTATCAAAAACTGTGAAAATAAAGAAACCTGTTGCTGCAAAGCGTGTTCGAAACTGAGAACAGCTAAGATGGAGAAAGATGTAAGACCCTTGAAACAGCAGGTTAAAGAACTCACTACGAGACTAGACATTCTGCAATCTTCCGTGAGCAGCTTGATCGACAAGCAAGATCATCCGTACGATAAAGCTAATGACCTAGAGGAAATATGGGACCGCGAAGGTCAGGAATCAGAAGACGATATTTACACAATTAATGACGCCATAAAAGACTCATCCGATCTACTGAGAACCGAAGTTAATAGAGACCCTGATTTCTGGAAAGATATCCCAAAATGGCCTACTATGACCCTGCACTCGGCGATAATTGAAAAATCGACCGGCGTGCTGAAAACACACTGTATAAAAATTGCCGAAATACTTGAAAAGAAAGATCGTAGAATCGCCGAGCTCAGAAGGGAGCTAAAAGAAAGTAAAGACAGATTGGCTATTCTTCAACCAAAAGTGTCCTTGGATCCCTTACCAAGTATCATTCTGGAAACATCTGAAAAGCAGAAGAAAAATAAAAGACCTACCTCTCCCAAAGCGGGGACTTCTAAAGCCGTTACACACCCGCCAAGCCCGACTCTAACCAACATACCCAGGGTATGCAAAGTGACTGTCAGGAACAAAGGTGTGGAAGAACATGGCAAAAGAAAGGCAGAGGAAAGAGAAACATCCGATGAGGACATATTACTGCCTAAAGAAAAGAAAAAGAAGAAGATAAGAATTTTGGATGAAGAAGAAGAAACTGAAAAGGAGCCAACAATCAAGCTCAAACCTCTTGGCGGTAGTGTAAAACAAGAAATAAAGCAAGAAGATAAGAGTAAAGATCGCAGAATGGCATCCAAAATCACTGTGGATCCTGACATAACTATGGAAGTGCCTACACCTCCGTCATCTCTACAACCGACCTTCGACCAAAATGCGCCGAAAAAGCACAAAACACCAAAGGCTAATAAACCCACTCTCACAGCCAAACAAAAAGAAATGATAGAGATAACTGGATGGGGTAAGCTAAGTCGCTTCGAGTACAGCTTTGTTCCTGAGAGATATAAAAGTGGCTACATGATGGATGGCAAAATAAAGCTTTACCTGGAAACCTTCAGCCCGTACTTTGACAAAAATTTCAATAACAAGCACCCGAACCGCCAAGGCTATGCCAAATATAAAATATGCGTAAGCTCACCGGACTGCTATTACATCGAAGGCAGGGACATTAGATCAATGAGCAAACACGAGGATATGTGGCACTACCAAATGAAAAGAGACGACTGCAAGGCGGTATGGGCAGAAATACCCATCACCCTCGCAGAAGAACTTCTCACAAAATGGCGCATTATGGAAAAATGGGTAAAGACAAATGGTATGACAGAAGGAAGGAGTGAGGTTCGTTCCGATATCACTTAATCCTGTGCCGTCAAGCCAAACAGATCCTGATCTAAGCGGAAAGAAGAAATCCAAGAAAACTAAGACGAGTGGTAACCCCTCTAAGCCATTAGCTGAAACAACCTTGACGGTGGCCCATGAAACCCTATCTACCCAAGTGGAAAATCTAACTGACAAAACTCTGGAGCCAATAAATCGTAAGCAAAGGATACTCTCCTCGCTAGATGCCAGAGCTCCCCTCACCTCAAGGGACAACTTAGACAACCCGCAGTGTGAAACAGCAGCTAGGGTAGAACTTGAACCAGAAGCTGACCCTGATACAGATACTGAATCAGACAAGCTGGTGATAGAGGAGCATCCCCAACAAGACCGCCAAGATCAAGAAACAAGAAATAATGAACTTCTTGAGCTAAAGCAATTGAGCGAATCAGAGCATGACGGTGAGACACAAACTGATGATCAAGACAGCCCAGAAGATGACTCTGGAAGTGAATCGGAAAATGAGTCTACCACAGGTGGAGATCTGATACAAAAAGAAATCCACCCGGAGAGTGACTATATCGATGACTTCATGCTTAAAAGAGCCGAAGATGAGGAGACTGCTATACAGGAAAGCATGGAAGACACATCCCAAGAAAAGGAACAGGACTCCCCTGACGACAGTGAAACAGAAGCCTCAGAGAACCAAGGAAAAATACCACCTGAAGGTACTAGAAATCTAAAGGCTGGATCAAAATCCCAGCAAAGAAGATAGAGAAAAAGCCCGGCGGTAAAACTATGTCAACACTACGCACCTTGGCGGAAGTCGAGGCTAAAAAGCAACTTACAGGGGGCAAACCTGGACCGTCAGAACCTCCATCTTATGATTGTATCGTGCCTAAAGTAATCACCCGACAAGTTGACGTCCAAAGTGAACCCCAACGAGAAATTGCAGAACTTGCGGACAACCTTCTAGCTGAAGTTACGCTGCAAGAGGAAGGGCCCAGGACCGTAGCACCTGCGGAGAATCTAGAAAATCCGGGTAACATTGACCCAAGGCCTTCCGCCTCGGCGTCTGGTACCTCTTTGAAAGATGCACTATCACAACCCTTGGCGGAAATAGACATGGAATTCCCTAGTGTTAGTGGTGTTGATGAAATCCTGGACAGAGACTCAGACGAGCTATATGACCTGACGCTTGACATGCTGGACGAGATAACTTCCATTGAATCGGCATTATATGATGAAGCATTCATTCCGAATTATGAGAAAATGAAAATGTTAATGAAAATAGTCAATAGATGGCAGCACTTTACTTTTTCCTCAACAAAAGCAATAAAACTTACCAGCCATAATCATTCTTACATGTGCTCTCGACTCAGCAACATTGTTTCCAACTTAAAACAACACTCATTTCTTAAATTATTACTATTACTATTATTACTATTACTATTATTATAAATTGTAAAATACCTGGTTTTTAAGAAAAGTTTCCAACTCAACCATACAACGTCGGGTGTAAACTGTAAATTGTTAATCTGTTCTATCGTTAACCAAGTTAATCTTAATAATTGTGATACTTTTTGACTATCTAAGTCTTGTTGCAAGTGAACCTGGACAACCCCGCCATGTCTACCTTCGCGATGAAAATAGAAAAACTAGAAGCTGAACTCCTGGTGGAAATGAACAGAGCCAGAAAGAACCTAGAGGATGCCTTGGCGAATATGGAAATAGTAAAAGAGAAAGAAGAAAAACTTCTGAAAATGCGGAAAGTCCTGGAAATAACAAAAACCAAAGCTAAGAATGCGATACCGCAAAGATCCCTGAAAGTCTTCCTGTGTGACGTTGATGGCTGTAGATATCCTGCTGTTGGTGAGTCCTCATTGCTAAAGCATATGACAAAAATCCACCCAAATGAGGTCAACCCTCCCTTGGCGGACCTCAAACAAGAACATATGCTTGCATCAGAAATTAACGCTAAGATCATAGACTGGATGGCTGAACACATCCTCAGTCGTACAAGTCCTGACAGGCATGGCGAAATGGATAAAAGCGAGGATCCTTTGACCCCGCTCAAGCCGATACAAAGTTCAAAGGAAGGAAAAGGAGACAGCGAAGACAACATGACGAAGATTCGAGAACGTAAGCCCTTGGCGCAAGAATGTGAAGGATTGCCGGAAGACAAAGGACAAAAGCCATCTGCAAAAAGACAACTTGAAAGAGAGTTGGAGAGTCCATCGAAGGTACAGCGACCAGATGTAAATAGACGATAGAGCACCGCCAAGCCATAAAAACTTATTGCTTATCAAAGACAATAGCACTTTTACCCAATTGTATCTATCCTTCCCCACAATACCTTGTACTCCCACCTTAAAATAATTGACCTAAGGGTCTAATCCACCTATGTAAAGACCGCAAAGGTCCTAGAAACATACTTTGAATCAAAATAACTTTTTCAAAATACTTTTATAATTTCTCCCCCTTACACAACAAATATACTATCCCCCCTTTAAATAAAACAAACGGCTTGAAGGTAAGCACAACAACCTTGGCGAAAACAAATTATGTAAACATTGATTATAAACCTTGCCTGTCGAAGCAAAGGACCTATTGTAAACTCTGTCTTGTATGTGAAATAAACCGTGAGGGCATGGCGACATGCCTGAACTATTTACCCGAAAAAAAAAACCTAACCTAACCTAACCTAACCTAACCTAACCTAACCTAACCTAACCTAACCTAACCTAACCTAACCTAACCTAACCTAACCTAACCTAACCTAACCTGACTCGAAGTCAGATAATAATACTTATGATATTAAAATTTGTCGCGCACGTCACTGTCCTTACTTCCAAATGTCTTCTGAAGGCTCTAACTATTCGCGTCACTGGTCTACCTATCACGGAGATAAAAGTGCAGTCAAACTCTTTTACAAGTTATTAGCCGATGTCTCAAGAAATGAATATCTAAGTAGAAAGAAAAATTGGAATGACTTTCTTATGGCGTGTCAGATGGAGAAAAAGAAATTCAAAAGCACACGTAAATGGAATGAAGCCAAATTGGAAATTTATGCTGAATTGTGTAAACTCTACGACCCAAGCAAACTATTTTGACCTGAAGTCACTCTTCATTATCATTTAGCCTTATCGTGACTTGGAAGTCTTGTGCTAATATCTTACAGACTGATCTATAGACTGACTTATAGACTGACTCAAATGCTACAACTTAGTTAAAAAATTTTTCATGAATACCTTTTCCTAAATCTCTGTTCATTCATACCGAATACTTTCATTTGTTAATAGTTACGCTGAAAACCAAATATATCTTTGAAATACACTGTTTATTCGTACTTTTCCATGACTTACATCTCTCATTATAAAAAACAAAAATTAAATTCATTTAAAATGAAAATTTTACTCTTCTGAATCTCAAAAGTAGGCGACTTCACTTTCCCTTCCAAAGTCACTGACGCGGATGATATAAGTCACATAGCAACATAGCTAGCCTGCGCATGAGCACAGAACATAGTAACCACACGATACATTTTCTGCAACTCTTGTTATAGCTTTAAAAGTCGCTTTTGTTGTTTAGTTTTTAAAGAAAAAGTCTTTGTTTATTTTGCAAGCATCTTAAAACTTCAGTACTTATTCACCTATTATCTATACAACTGTTCACTTCACACCGCTGCTTTCTTAAGTTTCTTGTCTATTCAAATCTTTATTGAACTAACTGACTCTGCCTAAATGGGTGACTCAACTGACGCCAAGCAAAAACTCTTTTTAGAGATGCTAAAACTAGTTCAAATGAAGCTTAACTCTTCACTCTCAAGTATAATGGCCAACGAAGAGACTAAATTGAAGTCTATGAAACAATCAAGTTCAAAGATTAGTACTAAAATCCAAACTGATGTTAATATTCTGGTGGAACAACAACTTGGGGATACCAACAGTTCCTGTGCTAAACCCATTGACTTCATTGTATCAAGCTGCCCACCGGAGCCACAGGAATATATACTTAATCTTAGACGAGACATTGAATTCTTGGTAACTGGAACTCAACATCTGATTGAACAATAATAGTCAGTGCTACCTGTTATCACCTCAATGGTCCCGTCAATCAAAGATCAGTATGACTTGATCAAGGACGTCAAGATATGCCTGAAACACATGGACATATATACTAGATCCTCTGGTGCCTCCTGGTATGAATACCGAGATGTTTATAATCTGACTGACTCCGACGATGAGGATGACAAAGCCGGAAGAGGAAGAACCAGAAAATATGGAAGTCACAACCCCGAATATACTCGGTGAATTACGTCCTGACTCCTCAGGCTCAACTCAAATAATGACAGAAAGCCCTGACGGTCAAAGCAATTACAACAACCGAAGGAAACTGACGCCTCTCGTGTTATACCTGAATCAGAAAGCATCCTCAATGTTGACCCCGATACTGACAACTATATAGTCAAAGAGTGTGCTGTCGAAGGCTGTGACTTCTCGCCCGAACTCAAACTCAGTGTACCATTCGCTGGACACTATATGATACACCACCCTGGAATATATAAAAAGGACAAATGGGTCATTAAAAACATTGACGAGGTCACTTATAACGCTACAAAAATACAAGTGGTCCTACGACTAAAGTGGACCTCAGTGACTTGGCGTCACACTCGAGATTATTATTTCTTCTTTTATACATTACAATTCTTTGTGACTTTAATTACTTATATAGTTTTTATACCTTTATTTACGTTAGGATATTCTATTTCTCCTACAAATTTTATAACTGTATGTCAATTCACAACAATCTTGTGTTTTAGCAATTATTTTTTGAAACCGGCACAAACTTTAATTACATGACTTGTAGTCGTAAGTCTTAGCACGACTGCACCGTCTTAAAAATTATTAATAGAATACAACTTTTGTAACAAAAATTTAATTATGAAAACAATTTGCAATTAATCAGAACTTGTCATTGACTCGTGAATTTGTATGACTTTTCATGCCATGACTTGTCTTTAATAAAATAAACACTGAATTGTGTTAATTAAATGCTTAAATACTCACAACTTAGCTTCCTTCTTATTGAAACAGCAGTCATGACTCGCTATGCAGTTGCGGCGTCGCGACTCGTGAAGAGGCACGTCACAGCGTAACGTCACCCCATCAACTAAGTCACCGACTTGCGATGGAGTGACTTGAGCGCTGCGCCACGTTCCCAATGTGCAAACCATTGCCAAGACTCACCTCACCCTTATCACTTCACTGACTCCAGATAGTCAGTGACTCAGCAGCTGCAAAATGCCTCTACAGATGCAGACTCGAGTTACCCGAGCCACCATTAAGTTTCCATAAATGTTCTAATTACATCTCCCCTGACTCATCCCATTGTTAAGTCACCTCGCCACCTCACCGCCACATACGTTTGTAATCCTCATGAAAAGAGTCACTGACGCAAGAGTCACTGACTAAATTGTAATCAGCGCCGTTTAGTGAGGGCTTCTCAATTATTGCAGAGTCAATAAAAGCTTTTAAATTTAAAAAAAAACTTAACCTTACCTAACCAAACCTAACCAAAACCTTCTACATCATAAGCTTTCGATTGCTATATGGTTATTTTATTCTAAATCTTAGACCGATTTGACTTTTGTCCTTTGCATAAACAAATCAGCAATCAAAACTAGAATCACTTTGTTTCTGGTGAAGGATTTCAATCCTAAGAAGGTTAAGAAAATAAACTAATCGTAAGACACAATTTGATGATCCTCAAAGAACCTGATTCAGGATTTGAATGGCTGAATAGTCTTCTGGTGTGTTGAACTTGAGTTCAAGTTTAATTCAATAAACAGTTTTCTAATATAAAACTATCAGTATAACTTAAAAGTAATTCAATAAAGAATTATTGGATTAAGTAAAAAAGGATACTCTTAAAGGATAAATGTATTGATAGTAAAAAAGACAACAATCTTGTTTATTGTTAACAGCTAACTTCAACAGCCACCCTGTTGTCAATTTACAACGACATTCAATCAGCTGATGTCAGAATTTCTGTATTTCAAGGTAATTTGTTGTATCTTGCTCCTGAAATCCTATACATTATTCATTCTTCCGTTTCCGTGTGTTTATTGATTAATTTCTTATTTGATATGCAAAAGCTGAAATAACATAAAAGGGTCACCTCTTGCATGATCAAAACAACATTCTAAAGTTGAACTCACTAATTTTGAATAAATTTCGATCACCTAGATCCGCACTAACCTGGGCTTACGCATAAATCCAAGTTTGATGCAATGTAGCAGTTTGAGTTAATCATGTAAATGACACGTTTCATTGATTTCTACCACTTTTTTATAGGAAAGCCTTTTTTAAAAAGTCTATTGCAATCATATTATGCATCACAAATCGCCTATCTCTAATTATTAGAACAGGTATTGATAGAGAGATTCTTCATGGCATTTATAAATCATTTAGGTTATTGCTTTCACAATTTGAAGAGGAACTATTTAACAGCCACAAACAATGCTATTCAGCCACATTTACTATACATTCCGTGAGATATTATATGAACCAAACAGGCTGAGGTCATTATTATTTGAAGTGTGTTCTTAGAGAATCGAAGAATCATTATTGTAAGTTGCAAGGTCGTTAAAGGTATTCGTTTATTGACTGCCGAAAAACTAACAAAAGTCATTTTTTAGAACTTTACAACTTTGGAATAATGATTCTTTAATTCTCTAAAAATTACACTTCAAATATTGATATTAATAATGGTGATATGATAATTGTCTGAATGTTTAACCTGGCTATTTTTTCAGCAGCTGGATGTACATCATTTGTTTAAACATGTTTATTTATCTTGACGCATCAAACTTGACATTTGAAAATTTGATTATAAATAAATAGAATGCATCTTTTTGCTCTTTGATTTATAATACAGTGTCTTTCTTTCAATCTGTATCGCAAAAAGAATAGAAACTTTTTTTAGTGAATTTAAAAAAATTTGAAGTTGATGATTACAAAGTTAAATGGTGAAAGTTGGTATGGAATTTCATATTTTTATCATCCTTGTCATAACTGTTCATCAAGCTGTTTCAGAAGACTTAAAGGAGCCCATTTCTGGACGTCCAATTCGACTAATCCCAGCTGAGCCCGACACTGGTTAGTATCATTTTTCGATAATATTATTTATAAATAGTTGAATTGATGTAATCGATTTTTCTGTGTATGTAGACATAATAAGAGGTCTTTTGAAATATTTTCATGTTATATCGTTTGTCTTTTTGGAATATTATAGACTTTGTCGCGAGCACTGATAGCTATGGTAATATTATACACATTGTGATAGGAAATCGAAACGAATCAAACTCTGGTTAGTATTCGAATATTATGATTATCATTTACAACGTACTTTTACCATTTCAAATATAATTATAAATAACTGGAATGCAAATTTTGTTTTGAATCTGCATTCGATACAGAATAGAAACTTTTGCTTACAAAATTAGAGAGCTTCAATATAATTTTCAAATTGAAATGGTGAAAATCGGTATAGAATTTTTCATTTTTATCATCTTTCTCATAACTGTTCATCACGATGCTGTAGGAGAAGTCGGGACCCCACGTCTGATAAAATTTAGTGGACTGTCAACTCGTTAGTATCATTTTTCGAACATAAAATTTATAATTATTATGATTCTAATCAATTCTAACCAAAAATAAAAAAATGTAACTCTTCGTCACCAATAAGGGTTGCAAATTTCAAATGCTCTAAAGTTCAATTCAAACCAGGTTAATTTTTTGCATGATATTTTGATTTATTAAAAATTTGATTTAAAATACACTGCAATAATAGCAGAGCAAGTGAACGAAAATTATTGAACAAGTGCAGCTCAGTTGCCATGCAGTATTGCACTTGGATTAAATAAACATATTGTTTTCATAATAAAGTTAGTCAATTATCTAAGATTATTCTTAACTTACAGAGGCCGCTGTTTTTTCATATTAAGCTATTTTAGCTTGTTACTCAGCTTGTTTAGTTACAGATTAGCGTGAGAATGGTTGATGCTGGCAGTCTCTCGTACAACCTTACCCAGCATTCAATTTCAGGCGTGAATTTGTTCTTAAATCAATTACAAGCGGTATTTCATTTGTAAAAATTTTTATGTATATCGATATCGGTGGAAATTTGATTGTTTTTTCTTCATAAAATTTGTTCAGAATTTAAATCTTCATGATCAACATAGGTAACTGTGTGGCTATAGTTATAACGGGTGTGACTGGCTGAATGACGTTAATATAATTCTTTGAGAATATACCGATGGCTAACAACCGTAAGGGGCAGACATCTCTACTTCATCTCTTCATAACCAATACCTTATCAAAATGTTTAAATTCAGATCGCAGAAGAGATAACTGTATTTCTTAATTCCATTATTTCCTTTTCCTATTACTTTGCTATGAAAATAGCAGTCAAGAACAAAAAAATACCCATGCAAAATCCAACTTCATTTGTGATCGTTGAACCCTTGCGAGCTGCCTCATCCTCTTCAACGTAAGTATTTAACAAAAGTGGTGATTAAAGTTAACTATTGAACAAAACCAAAACAAAACTTTTTTGTTAATCATCTTTACCTTCTATGTACCTGTTTCTTCTGTTCTCAAAGTCTGTCTTAACTGTCAACAGAGCTACAGAATACTAATATTTCTGTTTAGTGATTCGCTCATTCCTTATCACCGGTGAAACACAATTTCATCAAATATCATATTTTAACTAGATTACTTATATTATTTTTGCATCATAAGCTAAATACGCTAATTTTGGCTCAAAAAAGCTGTAGCTGATTTGAAAATTGTATTGATTGCATATCAATAAATGAACGTCTTTCAATGAAATAGTGGAAAAAAGAAAATTATAATGCTCAAAACGTCAAACGTCATCAATATTTCAACGTGTAAATCAACTGAATAATCAAGACTCGGATGATACTTTTAATCGTTTGAACATATTGTAAAAAAACATACAAAAGTATATTAAGGTATGATTCAGACAATTGGATATAACATAGTAGTGTGTCTAACATTAAAATGAAATTTTTCTCAATTCATCTCCTTTTGTGCGTGTTTTTCTGGTGAGTATTTGCAGAAAATCAAAGTGCAATGATTTTTTTTTGTTTTGTGTTAGTGCCTCACAGCATTTGATTCCCATCATTTTGAGATGATCAATTATTAAATATTTGCTGTACTTCCGAAAACGTGACATCGGCGTACATTCACCAGAACTTGTGTCCAGGGTGAAAAAAGTATGAGAAAAATGAGAGTCACATCAAGAAATTGCGCAAGTACAGCTAAAGAAAGTTACAGAAGAAAAATGGTACAAATGTTTTACAGTGTCTTCCATTGAATTAACGTTATAGCAACTGTACAAATTGTTCAAACTTAGTTCTTTGTTTAGGTTAGGTTAGGTTCGGGCACGTAATGTTGGTTGGTTAGTCAGGTTAGTTTAGGTTAGGTTGGGATAGGTTAGGTTTTTTTCGGGCAAATAGTTCGGGCGCGGCGTACGCACCATCACGGTTGATTCATCAACTTGCCTATCAGGAAAGCTCCCTTAACTGTAATCACTCAACCCTTGCACATCTTAAGTCAGGTAAGGAGATCTGAGAGGCCATTTCCAAGTGCTTCGTGTTTCAAGCTCGTATTACATTAGGTTGACCAAGGATGCGTTAGAAAGTAATCAACTGAAGATGCAAAAGCTCTACAGTTAAGGGAGCTTTCCTAATAGGCAAGTTCATCTCGGTCATCAATACTGACAAAAGTCATTAAGCGGCAACTTCACCTTCCTGTGGTAATGACTTGGTACCTCTAACGAAGCTCTGCATTCATGATGATCTTGATGATCTTTTAAGAGTTTTGGTTTTAATGAAGATATCTCACGACTCACTTGTGACAGAATGATGGAACGGCTATAGTGCACATTAGCCCCCCCTCTGATCTTGATGAAACTTCGTGTATATACTCATTTTGGCGTGCGATTTCGATTAATGAAATCTGTTGGCCCGGAAATGCTTACTTCCGGAGATACCGGAAATAGCTGATATCTCAAGATGTAGAATAGATACAGGGTGTAAAGAAAGTTTTGGCAAGGGCGGGACTCAAAAGTGCGCTATAAAAGAGCGGTTGTTTTAAAATGATTGTCTGTTTCAATTACGTAATCTGAAATGGACCTCTGCGCAGTGGAGTGGGTGGAGCTTACTTGCCAAAACTTTCTTTACACCCTGTACATGTGCATGTGGTACAATACTCAGTAGAAGACAATGAGTTCTATACGCTGCTAAATTTTCATGCATTTATGCGCATGCGCAATAAAGTTACAGTGGAAAAACTATTGAAAAACAGTCATTTTTTCAGATTTTTTCGGCTAATCAACCAGAAAGGGACCTGATTAGTACCAATGACATGACATGCAATAGTAAAAATTATGTGTCATAATTGGAGGCATTTCTGAACATGTATAGGGAAGTTAGAACTGTTAGAATTGAAAGTAAGTTACCATACCCACTGGAAAGTTGAAAAATTGAAAATCTCCTATGGACTCACATATCAAATTTCTGTGTTTTGTTGTTTGAGGCTGCACAGGAAATGCAACTTACACCACGAGAAGGTGCATTCAATCAGTCAATGATGAATTGCATAGGAAATCTAGTGCTGTTTGGTCTCAGCAAGGGTTCAGAGCACGACGTGCGCTTGGGAAGGGTCACCCCACCCCCTTTTCGGAGGTTAAGGTGGTGCGAAGCGCCACCTTAACCTGCTCTATATTTAACATAAACCATTGATTTAACTTGATTCGCTTTACTCTGCCTGTTACCTCGCTTCGCACCACCTTGCTTCGCAGCCTCGCAACAACGCTCCCGCTGCATTTATCTCTATTTAGTATACCTCAACATACCCTATCCTTACCTTTACTTAACCTTACTACCCTACCTTTCTTCTTTTTACTTCACAGTAATTTACCTACCAGGGTCTAACCTCACTTCACCTTAGCATTCCTCACATACTTTACCTCATCGTATTCTTAAGTTCATCACACTGAACTGTGCTAATAGCACCATACCGCTTCAGCACAATATTTGCGAACCTTACTTACTCTACACTTACTAACGTTACACTATCATATCATTTCTGCTCCTATTTGGATTTTAACCATGTCAGTCTATGGGAAATATAAAAAGTTTATATTTTTCATTGGTATGCAAACTGACTTTTCCATTCTAAAAAAGCTGAAGTCTCTATATGTAATAGTATTTCTTGCAAAATGTATACGCACATATAACATGAGGTGTACAATCGCATGTCATGTCATTGGTACTAATCAGGTCCCTTTCTGGTTGATTAGCCGAAAAAATCTGAAAAAATGACTGTTTTTCAATGGTTTTTCCACTGTAACTTTATTGCGCATGCGCATAAATGCATGAAAATTTAGCAGCGTATAGAACTCATTGTCCTCTATTGTGTGATGTACCACATGCCCATGTATCTATTCTACATCTTGAGATATCAGCTATTTCCGGTATCTCCGGAAGTCAGCATTTCCGGGCCAAAAGATTTCATAAATCGAAATCTCGCGCCAAAATAAGTTTATACACGAAGTTTCATCAAGATCAGAGGGGGGCTAATGTGCACTCTTACCCGTTGAAGTTACTTGTACAACAAGTGGAAAAATGACCAAATCCACATTAGGATACTGGATTAAAAAATATTTGGACCCTTTTGTTGAATCAGAAACTATTTTGATTCAAGATTCTTGGACAGGTCAAAAAGACCTTGAGTTATTCAAAGATAACTTGCGAAATTATTCCAAATTAACTATTGAAACTATACCACCAAAAGCTACGAAATATTGCCAACCTTTGGATGTGTATTTCTTCCGTCAGTATAAACTATTTGTGCGACGTTTCCAAGATGTTGTTAGAGCGTGCATTGGAGATCAGGCTATACCACAGTTGAATAACCGTGTCTTCATCATGAAAATGCATGCTTTCGTTTATAATCAACTTTCAGCTCCAATATATAAACAGATGTTACTATATGCATAGAAAGCATCGGGTTTTACGATACCTGAAGAAATAACAAGCTTCAAATCATGTTTACAAGTCAACTTTGACAATAACCTTGAAGACTGTTCAGTTGAAAATTGCACTATATTAATGTTCACAAAATGCAGCTATTGTGACAAACCATTTTGCCTAAAACATGTAGTCGATCGTGTCCATTTACATTAAATATGGTTGATAAATTGATAATTTGTCATAGAAAAGGGTTAAAAAACCATAAATAAACAATTAAAAATGATTAAAATAAAGTTAAAGAAAATTGAAAAAAATTGACACAAACAAGCCTCGAACCCAAAACCTTATTCATTTTCAGCTAACCCTTTACTCGCTGCGCCACCTTATGGCTCTACTTTTGGATCTTATCACACCTCATTATAATAAAAATACCCAAATTTCAAACCCAAATATCTCAGGAACCACTTCCTAAACAGATGAAACCCACCCAGGGCTTTTTCATAGCCCACCCAGACCTATCGATAAACACCTAGCTCATTAAAATCAGTTCCGGGTAAGTCGTTTGGTTCCCTTGTGAGAAAATGGTTCTTCTTTTCCGTGCTGATGTTGGAAGATAGATTGTCCAAGCTTGAAGAAAGGAAAGCAAAGCTATACATAAACTTGAACTTTCGAGCGAAGAATCCAATATATTTCCATATATCCAATTATGAGCAATCAACTTTTGTTTGTCATCACAGAAATCCATATCCAGGGCATTAATGATGATGTGACCATCAAAGTTTTTGAGGTTGTGAAAAACCGCTGGATACTGATCAGGCAATCTTTATTCCAGATTGCAATTCTGGTGAGCAGCTCCTCTAATTACCGTTGAGGTGGCAATGATCTCGCACTCTATCTCTACCTAGCCATTTGTAACAAATATTACAATGAGTTGCCTTTCTGAAATCTTCTTCCGATTGTGAAAGATTGTAGTTTTTGATTATTGGCTCTGCGAGATATTGAGCTAAAAACCCTTCAATATTTTTAAGCTCATGAGGAATTTTTTGCCGACATCAGTACCAAGATAAAAATCATGATGGCCAAGTCGATCGATCTCTTAAACTAGCGATAAATATCGATATGAAATTTTTAGATATTCCAACTTCTTTTCACCATTTTTTACACAAAAAAACACTTTAAAAACAATTTTGATGACAACAAAATTTTAATATCGAGCAGATGTGTCGATACGATCGATCTCCTTTAAAATTGATCACGATCAAATTTTGCTCTCCGATTATCGATCTTTTCGATCGATCAATCATATTGGAACATCTCTAGCTCTAACTTTACTTACGATGCTGTTTACTTGAGAATTAACAATTTTACTCATTTAAATTGAGCATCTTTGTATAAAATCAAATAATTGGGTTTAATTTTTATTTAGTTGATCTATTAATATTACAAACCAGCAATATATTTGTTTATATTTTTTTACAATGGTACTTTTCTGGTCAGCACGGTCATTATTAAATGCGAAATATTTTTAATCATTAACTTTTGTTACTTTCAATCAGAAACAAGTTGCGTTATAGATTTAGTATCAAAAGGGCAGCCATTTGCAAAATCTTCATCGCTTTCTGTTTCTGATGTCTCCGAGTTATTAATGTGCGTCTCATGATCAGGTGCAATGTCAACCTTTCTAATCGAAGCTATTTCAGTCATCCCGATTCCATCAATTCGATTTTGTTCCTCATTTTCCATAATAGGGCTCAAGTTTGCATTTTTCATTTTATGTATATAAAAAATGGTGCAAATAATGCCCAAAATAATGAACAAAATGAACATTGCGAAACCAAATCGAGGAACTGCAAAATATTAGCATGAATAAAAACTTATTGTTAGATCGAATATGCACATAAATATATACACAATGGCACATATAATGTATTAATGCATTGACTTGTGTAGGCCGGTTTTTTGCCTAGGTTGATGCTAAAAGTTGCATCATTATGTATTCAATAGAAAAAGTGTAAATTTCTAATTTTAATACTGTATTACTTACATACTCTTCCAGCTTGCTTCAATGAATTTTCTGTATCGATTTTTTCTGTTTGGAAATCACTGCTTTCAGTTGTTTGGTATTTTTGGGTTTCATGATCTTCAGTTGCTTGTGTTACAGTGGTCTCCTCATCATTTTTCGTTGCTGGTGATGTAAATGTTGCATTTTCATGTGTAATAGTTGTAGTGCAATAGCCAGGGAAGATATCCCATGAAAATCTGGATCCATTGAAGCAATTAGGCGAAAAGCGTATGAAATCGACAGCAACTGGACTTGTCCAACTACCTTTACCAGTCAGGGTAACTTGATAAGGTTCTCTGCTGTCAAATACCCAATGAAACAATCTCCATTGAGATTCTTCATGCTTTCCAGCCAGAATTGCTAATGAAGAAAATCCGCTTCTATTTTGGATTATACCAATCTGTAATTAAAATTAAACTTGAAAGTTAATAACTACTGCAATTGAATGATGGCTACCCCTTGTTGTTACCTCAAGAGAGCCATCATGTGAATAACCGCCAATATGATATCGGAGTGTCATATGACACTGCCCCAAACTTGGTTGAAAAATCGGACCAATCAAACCCGAAGCTACTTTGTTGCTATTTAAGCTTTCCAGGATTATGTAACCATCAGATTTTAGTTTATCGATTGTAAGATTACTCTGTCTCCATCGAAACTTTCCAGATAATTTCCAATTACAAAGTGAGATCCAATCAGATGAAATGAAATCACAATCACCAACAGATGGCAAACATCTTGATTCATCTGATTCATCTAAACAATCATTAGAGCCGTCACACAACTGATACAAAGGAATGCATTTTGTGCTGTCACATTCAAAAGTATCAATTGGACAACTTTGATATGCCTTCTTTTCAGTTGACTCGCAATCTTCGAATGCAATATCGTCAACTGAAATATATCTGGTCTCAGAAGCATATGAAAAGAAAGCTTCAATTATTATGTAAAATCTTTCTTTCACTTCCCCAATGGATACTGAAGCCAAGTTCCACTTGGCCCCTTGATCGCCGACTGTGCTAAAAATTTTGGATGTTACTTTCTCCTTGCTCATCTCAGTTACCAAATAAACACGCAATCCACTATATTCAGAGTTAGCGAATTTCTGAAAGAAATAAAACTTGAGCATGCACCTTGAACTCGATGAAATGAATGAAGGTGATCTGATTTCATAAGAAACCGAGTAACCAGATTTGGCTGAATTATCTGAAGCAAGTAAAAAATAGTTTCTCGAACTGTTGTTTGAGTGATCATGAAAAGGAATATAAACAGATTTTGGCTCCATTCCTGCATTATTATGACGAACCCAAACCTTTTCCTTATCAACATTTGACCATCCACACATTGATCTCTCGAAATCACAATTGGAAGGGCACGTTGATTCGTCAGTCATATCTTTACAATCGTCAATAAAATTACATTCATGTGATGGTGAGTAACATAACTCAACTGATCTGCATGCTTTGTATCCAGATTTGCATTTAAAATCAAGTGTTGGTGGAGGGTTGATATAATCTGGTAAAGTTTGCTCACTAGCAAGTGAACATCCTCCCGTAAGAGTAATGTCATCGATATTGAGACTTGACGCTAGACTGTTTGAAACTATACCTTCGATGATAATCTTGAAATTTGTTTCTGGTTCGATGGGTATTTCAATAGTGTAACTTTGCCAGTTATCTTCGGAACTTACGAGATGTATATCACTTATGTAGTGTATTCCTGAAGCTGAGTAGTTTGTCAATACTGTAACTCTCATGTCAAATGAAGCAACTTCGTTTCCAATAACATTTGCCCAAAAGATGAGATAGCATTTATCAGCAAGGGACCCGTTAAGAACTGGTGAATCAATTTTCGCTACATTTCCATGTTGGCTAGGGATCAAACTTATATAATGCCCATTTTGTGAATTAGTAGTGTGATCGCGAATGGGCTGGACAGTTGTTTTTGATGTGCCGGTAAGTATGAATTGAGAATCGGCACTATAATCTGTAACCCAAAACAAACATTCACTTTCAAAGTCACATCGACCAAGAGGTGGTGGAAAGGTCATTATTTCATCAGAACCATCTAGACAATCATCTACAAAATTAAGGTACTTGAGTTCATGAATGCAGTTTCCATTTCGACATTGAAATTCGTCTGGTGCACAGAAACCAGATGCAGATGGCTTAGGAGGTGAACAATGCTCGAATTCAATACTGTCTAGTGCTACTAAATAATCGTCATAAAATATATTTTCGGATGTAAATTGAATCGCAAAATGTTGATGATGTCCTATGAAAACCTGAGCTGATCTCCACTCTGAGCTTGATGCACTTGAAGATGCTCTATCTGATGACCAAATATGCTCATCCAATTGGCCGAGATCAACTCCATTTTGAAAAGTTAAGAAAATGTTGATTGAACATTGATTAATAGAACAATAATATTTGAATGCAACTGTACATGAACTGCCTGTTGAACCAAAGAATTTTGATAAGATAATATTCGAGTTTGTATTAGGTCCTTTGTGTAGCGCCACAAATCCTCCGATTGCCTTGCCTGAGCCGTCAGTTCTAATTGGATAGTCTTTCGTTTTTGTCTTTAAGTAAATGTGCTCAGTAGATCCTTGTAAAGTCCAATTACACAAATCTTTATCGAAACTGCATTCAGGAGAAGTGCAATCACTTTCATCATCACCTGTCGAACAATCAGACGTAAAATCACACGTTTGCAAGAGAGAGAAACATTTTTTATCATTCGAGCATTTTTTGTAGCATTCAGCAGCAAGACAACCAGAACTAAAAGAAACATCATCTATTGACCAAAATCCTTGATTTCCATCATCACCCGACGAATCAATTGTTAACCAGAACGAAAAATCAGTGAAAATCATGTATTTATCTAAGTCAATATCAAAGCGTTGAAAGTTGGTTGATATAACATTCGTCGCATTTATATCAAAAGTTTTAAAAGGTTTCAACCTTATATCTCCAAATTTCAATGAAACTGTGAGTCTATTCAATGGATTTAAGTCATTTGATAAAATATTCTCGGCAACATGACTCTCTGTATATTGATAGTAAAAACTGAATCGACAAGCTTCTTGAGTAGCTCTTACGGGTTTGAAAAAGGCTGGACTGACAATAGTGTTTGTATTTGAACAATTTGATTCGGTCAAAGCATAATGACCCGCATAACCATTATTTGTATGATCGCGTGTCGGAAGAATGAAATTCAATGAATCACTTTGAGTTATAAACCACAACTGCTCAAGATTTTGTTGACGAATAATCCAATCACAAAATCCCTGTTCAAAATCACATCTACCTGGACGAAGGTTACAATGGGCTGAGTCATCCTGTTCATCCTCACCATCACCGCAATCATCACGATAATCACACGTTGATTCAGCAGAAATGCAGTGTTTCATTCTAGAACAATAGAATTGATTTTTTCTGCATTTTTCAACGTTCCCTCTTCTCGGTGAACCACATGATGAATCAAATGAAATATCATCAATTGCAATATTCGAATACTCATTACCAGCTGTAGAAATGATAATTCTGAACCTTTGTGCTATTCGGCCAATGTAGATCGTTGAAGCGTACCATTTTGAGTCAAGTTGTTGACTGATTTGGTAAATGCGAGTGACTTTTCCCGAATCAAGTTCATCCATAAACACTTGAAAACCCTGATTAGTTATTACATCAGCATAGATATGCATTGAAAAGAAACATTGATCACTTGAGTCTCGCATGACTGGTGATAGAATTTGCTTTGCCCCAGACAAACTAAGATATTTCCCTGTTTTGGCGATTTTGTGAGTAGCATCTGTTTCCGGTCGAGCATAAATAGACTTTTGCAAGTCAACTATATGTTTGTCGATTTCAATACCAGTCCACCCATTACAACCCTCTTCAAAGTTAGAATTGCCGCAGTTTCTTTCATCTTCTCCTTCAGGACAGTCTTCAATGAAATCGCACATTTGACTTTCTTTTATAAGCTTTTTCGTTGAGCTACACTCCACTGGTTTGTCGAAAAGCGAGTTTTCCAAAGAAGAACAGTTACCTTCGAATATTCGTACATCATCAATTGCTAGAAAACTTGGTTTTAACAAAGTTGTGTCTCTTTGTGCAAAGGTGGGTATAATTTGAATACGAATGGGTTTACCTAATGAATTTATTTGAATCGATTTTGAAAACCAGCTCGCAATCGGACTGTTAGAATCATTCGAGTTCACCAATGACCTTACAATTTCACCTTCTTCATTGTAACTCACTAAAATAACATCTATTTCTGGAATAGATGAGATTCCATTTTTAAATAGCCAGAGTGATAAACACTGAGTACCGTTGTGATAGATGAAAGGAGATTCAAGGTAAGCAGATCCGCGAAGAAACTTGTCTTCTTCGATATAAATATAATGACCAGAATCAGTGCCAAGAGTGACATCGTGTGAGGGTGAAAGCATTCCAATGTGTCCCGTTCCTCTGTAAAATAGATTCTCTTCTTCCCAAATTACTTTCCAAGAGCAAAGATCAGTTTCAAAATCACACGATGGTGGCACTTCACATGATGAAGTGAACATGATATCATCTAATGCTATTGTTGATGAAATTGAAGTTTCAGAATCAATCGAATAAACGAATTGAAGGTTGACTTCCGACGCATCGCTTTCTTTTTTGAAAGGTAATCTGATAAACTCCCAGCCATTTGATGGATAATCAGTTGCCCAAACGGTTTCAGTTGAATAATCATCAATTTTGTTTTGTAATGACAGGAGACCAGAAAAGTCTGATACGAAATAGGCAAATGAAATGCAACTCAAACTAACTTCAAGTTTAGAGACCAATAATGTAGCATCTTCACCGTATCTCAATAATTTATTGTCAATCGACATGACTGTTCCATGAGCTGTTCCATATGTGTAGTCAGTAAATTCGGAATTTATTTGATTACTTTTTAATCTTTTCCAAAGCGATCCAGTTTGTCTAGCCATCGCATTATCAAAGCCACAGTTGTCATTCTCAAAGTCACAAATACTATTAACTGGACAGGGGTCAACAGAAAAAGAAACATCATCGATAGATATACCACATTTCTGTGCTGACCCTCTAAAATAGAATTTCAAATTATTTTTATGTGCAGTCAAACCGACCTGTGCATAATTCCAATCCCGACTAAATGTCTCTTTTTTGGACCATAAAAGCGTTTGGTTGGCATTTCCTGCTTCGCTAAAAAGTGAAAGAACGCATTTTGTTGAGCCAAACATGAAGTACCAAAACTTGATGCACCCACCAAGAGCTGCTGTAACTGAATCAACTTCCAATGAGAGTAATTCTTGCGTTTCTGATTCAACATAAGTGAAGTAACCAGAAGCAGTTAAAGTTGTGCGATCGTTTGCAGGATATTTAGCTGCTGAAGCTATCGATTTACTAGCATGTTCTAATGATAATGTAGTGGTACGAGAGTAGTATTTCCAACCACATGATTCTGTTTCAAAGGTACAGATTGTTTCAGGTTTCGTTGGTTTAGGTTCGGTATCGATTGGGGTCATTTCATGGGCTGGGTCTCTATTGACTTTAGGAGTAAAATGAATGTCATCTAAAGCAATAACGGCATTACTTGAAGCCGTCATACTGGCTAATGTAACTGCTTTCAAACTGAAAAATAAAGTATCGTTTAGTAGTTTTGAAGGCTCGATGGTTATTGATGATTGAGTCCATTTTTTGTTAGCGTATGCCGCTCCTTTCAATACTGGAGGATTAAAGTTCAACCTATTTTTATCCTCATCAAAAGAGATGAACAAATCTGTGCCATTATCAAAGTATATCCAAAAGGTCATTTCGTATGAATCTGCTTCGACGAAATTCAAATCCGGACTGATGATTTCAGTAGTTTTGTACTGAGTATTTGAAGAGAAATGGGTGTACAGATAGAAACCGGAATCGCTGTCAGTTGTAATATCAACATTAGGCCCTAATAGATCATAAAGTGTGGATCCAGACAATCTAACCCAATCATTTGTTCCCGTGGAGTAACTTGTAGTCCATCCACAGGCGTCTACTTCGAAATTACAGTAGAAAGTGGAACTGCATTGACCATTCCTTATGCTGATGTCATCGAGAGCAAAATAACCATCACCAGGGTCTGAGAAGTGCGCTATAAACTTGATGTTATATAAACTTATTGGCAGCAGTGTCACTTGTCCGTGACGCCATTCACCATCAAGACTATTGCTTCGTTGCCAAATCATATTTTCCTGTTTTGAGTTAAACTGATAGACTGTAAGAGATGCTTTTGAATTGTTCATTAAAGAAGACGAATACCACCATTCAAGACACCGGTAACTGACATCATAAAATTTATCTGACACCAAAAGAGCAGTATCATTGAAACTGGTCGATGTTACGATGGCGAAATTTCCGTTTGAAGTGATAGATGAATGGTCTACTGGCGGCCCTTTAGGTCCATAAGTGTCTCTACTTTCTATTTTCCAAGTTGATTTGTTCCTAGATTTCGGTTTCCATGAGCAAAAGTCATTTAAAAATTCACATGTTAATCCAGTACAGGATCCACGAGTTGCTTTCACATCATCAAGGGCTATTATACCATCTATTGATGAAACATTGACAGTAAAGGTCAGTTGAAACACATCTGATTCTTTGATTTCGATCTCAGCGAAATTCCAGACTCGACCAGCGCTCTTATTTCGTGTCCAAATGATTTTATCTTCATCCGCCTTTTTTACTGTCAAATCGACTCTTCCAACGTTTTCCCCGTAAATATGGTACCAAAATGAAAAACAATACTGAGCAGCTGACATCTTTGGTGAGGTTATTCTTCCAATGTTGTTGAATCTATCAGTTACTTCATATTTACCATAAATGTAACCACTGCCACCATCATGATCTTTCACTGGCTTATAAGTGTCTTTTAGTTCTTGTGTTTCATGTCGATGCCAGATGCCATGATCAGAAGTCCAATCGCAATATTTGTAACTACTTGGATATTCGTTGAAATCACAATCGATATTTTCTTGTTTTCTTGAACAACCTTTGAAAACGATTCTGTCAATCACAGGTCTACTTTCAATACTAGGTTCAGTAGCGAATTGAAGGAATCCACCACTTTCATGAGCACCAAAGTCAAGCACGACATTCGTCCAATGGTTTGTGTTTGAGGAAGTTTTACTTATCTTTGAAAGCAAAAAAGATTGATCATCATGTACATGTGATAAATATAATGTTCTGTTGAATGATGTGTTGTCCTCGAATAGATACCAAAATGATATTTTGCATGATGCTGATGTTTCACCCAGTGCACTGCTTTGAAAAATCAAATGCCAATCATCAGGTATTAAACCATAATTATGACCAATGCTAAGAGCGTAACCAATTCTAGATGGATTCAGAGGGTCTTGATAATGAATTCTGTCCCATCGCGAACTAGCTTCATTGACATCAAACCAGCCACAGTAACCAAACTCGAAATCACATGGACCAAAACCAAACTCATCCGACTCATCTGAACAATCATAATTATAATCTCCTCTTAATTCGATGGGAATACAAGTGTCGTCAAGGCACTTGAATTGATCCGAGAAGCACTTCTTTTCTGGGAATCTGATTTTGTTGATCCAGTCAGTGGTAGTTGTGCATTCAGAACTGAATGAGATATCGTCGATTGCAATTCGATTTGATTCATTTCTAGAAGTGCTAACTTCAATAACGAATTTTATTTTATCTTTGCTAGTGATAGAAACAACAGCGCGATTCCAAGAATACATGGACAAACAACCTTTCGACCACAAATACTGGCGGACATTTAATTCGTTAAGTGCATAAACTTGAATTTTGCTTAAACCTCTTCCTTTACAGAAGTAGTAAAAACGCAAAGAACACTTTTCATTAAGAGTGACAATCGGCACACTCGTGAGGTTTGTGCTTTCGGAACCAGTAGATATGTAATGCCCTCCATCTGATCCAATAGTGTGATCGAGTAAACTTGCGTTGGCTTCAACCAAATTCCAATCTCGATTGATATCCCATAACAGATAACCTTTTGTTTCAAAATCAGTCATCAAACATGTTGTACAGATGCCCGAGATTTCATCGGAATAATCTCCACAATCATCTGTTCCATCACACAGTAACATTTTGGGCACTTTTATGCCGGAGTGAAAGCATTTAAACGAGTATTCAGAATCATCTTCAATTAGTACTAATTTTCTTGGAGAACAATTGATAAATTGAATGTTATCAATGAGGATTGACGCAAAATCTGATTTGTATGCAGTGAATCCTATTTTGAATGGCGAATGGTGTTTACCCAAAGCAACTTTAACCGTTGTCCATTCGTAAAGGGTTTCGATTTGGATTCGTGTTATTACGATTGTCTTTTCTTCAAATTTCAGGTAAACTTCAAGTTCACTGTCATAAACATTATCTGAGTAATAAGAAAATTGTAAAGTGCAAAAGTCTGAAGAATGCTGAATGAAGTTGGATGTTTCAATTTGATATTTAGTTAAGAACCAATCTCCTTCTGTTATCATGTAACCTCCATTCGTCTTAAAAGATGAATCATCCCTAAAAGAATCTCCTCGAACTGGACTTCCCCATCTGAATGAATCATCTAGTGTTGACCAGGCACATAGATCAAGATCAAAAGTACAAGATCCACAGACAGATTCATCAAGTCCATTGGCACAATCAGGTTTCCAATCACAAACAGCATCGATAGGAATCACCTCGTCGTATCCATCACAAACGAATACTTCTTGATTAGAATTTCCTTTCACAAGTTCAATATCGTCGATAGCAATTATACTTGACCCTTGAACATTTCCAATGACTTGCAAGATGTAATTTGCAGTTGTATTTGATGGTAAATCAAAGGGAAAATGAACCTTAATCCATTCTGATTTTGAATGCATGGATAATGGCGTGATTGTATCGATAGAATATGAAGTTCTATCGGATGATGTCGAAACCAATTGAAAAGTTAAGTAGCTTTCATCTGATATCGATTTCCCGAAAAACACAGATAGCTTCAAAGTGTATTTCGAACTCGATAAATCAATCGGCATCGATTCAATTTTTGCTTCGACATCGGTTCCAATATTTTCATTACCAATGAGTAATAAATATGAGCCATGATAAGAGCCAGTGGTAACATCAAATGATGGAGCTTCATAATATTTCAAACGAATATTTGGTGTTCTTATGACCCAAACATGATCAGAACTCGCATCTATCCAAGAACATTTACCAAAGTCAAAGTTACAATCAATTCCATTAGATGAACATGATTGATCTGATAACTGAATATCATCAACAGCAATGTAACCTAATGAGTCATTCTTATTCAAACCACCGAAAGTGAATTCAATAGTGTGTGGTCCATTCGATGAATAATCGAGTGCTACTTTGCGCCATTGATTGTAAACATTGGCTTCAATTCTGTATAAGATCAAGTCGCTGTCATGTGATGATGAATAAACCACAATTTTCATTGTTTTACTCGTTAATCCAAACATTTGAAACCAAAACGATAAACATGAAGACTTGGCATTGGATCGTTGCTTGATTGAAAATGAACAGGTTGAATGAATAGGATCGTTTAGAGTGTTTTTCAAGAGCAAATATTTGCCAACTGGTGTTCCAAGTGTGTGGTCAATCAGAGGACCACAGTTCTTGCAGTTAAGAGTGTTGATGATTTGAGGTTCAATTGGTTGAACTGGATAGTCTAAGAATGGACAGTTTTGGCTCGAATCAAAATCACAGAATGTGTTTCTGGATGAACAGAAGCCCTCAAAAATACTAATGTCATCAATGGCAATAGTACTTAGTCCATGGGAATCCAACTGAGTTTGTATTTCAATACTTGCATTGGCCGAACTTTGCATCAGATGAAGAACCAACTCAACCTCCATCCAAGCTCGACCCGTATCATCATCGATAGCTAATAGCGTTTCAGATTCCCCATTAGCCATTTGAACTACTTTGATTGTAGAGGACGAAGTCGTCGAGTCGATAAAATAATAAAACTTGAAACAAACGTTAGAACTTACAAAATTGATGTCTTTCGAAATATAAGACTGAGATTCATTACTAAGCATATAATGCCCTTTTTGTGTGCCATTCGTGTGATCAATTTCAGGAGCTTTCTTCTCAGTTGCTGAAAGTCCATTAGAAACCTGCATATTTGATATTCGCAAATCACAAAGTGTCCCATCGTCAAAGTCACAAGCAAATAGCTTTTGTGGTTTCGTTTTTGATGAAATGTCCGAACAATTACCAAGTAATAACTCAATATTATCGATTGCAATGTCACCAGACTCACTTGTGCCTCCAACAGCACTTAATATAATTCGATATTCAGGCGGCAAATTTGTAAGACTCAGAGAATATTTCATCCATTTGGATGAGCCCGATGGTACAACCGTATCTACGATTGTTGTATTCAGAGTGTGAGACTCTTTTATAAAAACTTTTATTGAGCCGATGTCACTTTGGTTCGAAACTTTAGAGTAAAGATGATAATCAAAAACTAGACAAATTTCAGAGGATATCGATAAGCGTTCACTCTCAAGTTGAGCTGAATTGTTGTATTTTAATTCTCTTTCATCAACAAACAAATACCATCCGAACTGATCACTTGAATCTTTATCTGGTCCTGAATAAGGCGATGGTGTTGATCCAGAGTTCCGAAGCCATGCAACTGTTCCAATATTGTGCCAACCACATGTATCTTCCTCAAAGTCACAGGAACCAGGAGATTCACAGGGTTTGTCGTGCAATGACACGTCATCAATAGCAAAATGATCTTTATCAGATTCAATATTGAATTTTATCGTTAAGTTGCCCGAGTTTATCACATTTGTATATTCAAATTGAACATTTACACGTCGATAGATCCATTCACTATTCGAATTCCTTTCAACTTCATCTGAAGTTATTCGATATTCTTTGGAAAGTGTTGCACTGTTATAAGTGATTGAGATTACATCCTTTTCGCTTGTTAAAGATGTTGTCCAAAATGTCAAGCATTTATCAGTCCAGTACAAGTCATTGTTGATCAAAGCTCTCATCACACTTCGAGGCTGATCCAAACTCAGAATGTGTCCACTTGGTGCTCCAAGCGAATGATCACTCATAACTTTTATAGCTGCGGCTTCAATTCTTTCCAAGCCATCAAGAGACCAAATGCAATTATCAAGTTCGAAATCGCAAACACCATTTACTGGACACTCTTGTCCTTCCTCGAATTTGATTGATTTAAGAGCAATAATGAAATCTTCAGGATCAGTATCATCTGTTCGAGTTATTCTTGTATTTGCTGATGCATTGAATTTCAGTCTAAATTCATTGTCGCTCTTAATGTTAACAAACTGTTCGATCCAGCCATTGCTTCGAGAATCAACTTTGTTCATAATTTGGGAAGAGTACAAAGATTTACTTTCGATATCTAAACTCAATGAACATCCAAATCGACAAAACATTCTATAAGTTAATTTCAAGCATGATGAATCAACTGGCGAATGCCAAAGGGAACTCAAGACAGCTTGATTAGTTTCTTTCGAATTGGTATCACTAAGAACATAGATATAAAAATCATCTTCTTCAAGCAGTTGGTGCCAAACTCCTACATCTGATGGATCATTCGTTATTTTCCATGCTGAGTTGGTGGATGAAACAAGGTTTGGTACGTACCAAGAGCACAAAGTCTCTTGAAAATCGCATGAAAAATCAAAGTCAACATTTTCCTTTTCATCGCCAAAACAATTTGTCATCTTGAAAGAGTCAAATCCAATAGGATAAAATATGGGTGCATTTTCTGGCAAACGATACGCGATAAATAACAATTGATATCCATTTCCAAGTCCACCCAACGGAACTGAGCCACTTCTCCATCTAAAGTCATCACCTCGAGGATTCAAAGTGTCTAAAGTCTTTTCTAAAGAGTTTTTAACCAATTTGATCATCAAGTGTGGTCCATGAGATGGTAAAAAGTATCTAAAGTTCAATACGCATTCATCACGAGTTGAGAGCAACACAGGAGACTTCAGTATTGCGTTACCATTTGAGTTTTTATTTGCAATTGTAAGATACTGACCACTTCTATCGCCCGAACCATCAGTAGATGGGAAAAAGTTATGACGAGCTTCTTGGGGTTTGATGAGCACCCATTGATTAGAGCCAGTGTTGAGCCAAGAACAAAAATCATTTGAATTAAAGTCACAAGAACCACAGTTCGCTTCATCCGAACCATTCGGACATTCGGATTTCCCATTGCAAACATACCTTTTATCGATGCATGAAAAATCTTCAGCACAAGTAAATTGGTCGGCATGACATGTAACACTTGGTTTTTTACTTGCATCAGGCAAACTGGAGTAACATTTATCACTGAATATAATGTCATCAAGAGCAATGTACTTAGCATCATTTGCATATCCATTACTCAGATGAGGTGACTGCACTCCAATGAAGTTGAGATGAAATGGCGGTCTAACTGAAACTGAATCAATTCTGATAATATGCTGCACAAAATCGCGTTGTCCTGTGACTTCTGTTAAAGTTTCCAATACTTTGTTTGTTTCCGAATTCTTGATGACTAAACGAAGACTGAATGCTGGATTAGGATTATTAAAGTAAAAGGTGACTTGACATCCCACAGCGTTCGTGATCAACGGGCCAAAGAAGTAAGTTTCGATTATTGAATCTGATGTAATGTATGTTAGCAAAGCAAAGTGTCCATTCGAAGATCCAGTTGTGTGATCCCTTGAAGGGCGAGTCTCAATTCGACCACTTCCAGTTACGATTTCCCATTTACTGATGGAACTTGAAGTTGATAACCAATCATTATTTAATGAATCATCTTCAAAATTATAAATCATATAAGAACAAGAAGCTTCATCTTCGCCTTCTGGACAATCGAAAGTTCCGTCACATTTTTTATCCAAACTTATTCGAGCCTCATCTTTACAGATAAATTGTTTTTCGGTTTTGATTGTCGTATCATAACCACAATTCAACAACTTTACATTTCTAATGGAAATTGTTGGGTCAATATTCGAGTTTGCGATTTCAGGATTGAAGCTAATCCTAAAGGAATGAGAGATTCGTCCGATGGAAACTTGACTGGACGTCCAGTGGTCAACTGAAGAGTTTTGATAGTTGCTATTAATCCATATTTTCAGAGCTTCTCTGTGTTCCATTAGTATCTCGACTGTAAGAATATTAACGAATTCAGTTTGATATTCGAATGAAAGAAGACAAGACGATGATGAATGGCTGATCACTGGACTAGTCAATGGCGTTATTTTATTCGAAAAGGGACTTGGAACAAAAGTGACATAACCATTCGTGACATCCCAATCATTGGAACTATAGCCACATTTGCTTCTCTCAAATGTACAGTCGCCACAGTTTACTTCATCCTTTCCGTTCTTGCAATCAGTAATGAAATCACATACAGAAGAGATTGCGATCTTCTCATTATTACCGCATTCAAATAATGTTTTTTCATCGCAATGACCAGTATTCAAGTTAATATCGTCGATCGATTTCGGTCCAGGTCCGTTCGCAATAATATAGAGAAACAATACATTATCTTGATGTTTTTTATTGATTTTAATTGGTAGATTGGCAAATGACCACGAAGAATACGAATGTGTGGAGTTTGTTGGAGTAACTTGTCTAACAGAGGATATTGAACCATCTAAATAGTGCAAATAGATCTCCAGTCTTGATGTCGGATAAGAATCGTTGTATGGAAGTGAATAAGCAAATGACAAACAAACATATTGAGTGCCTTTTGGAATCGCAAAGGGTTGCGATGCTAGCACTGAAGCGCCTTTCTCATTGAAAGTATGTATATAAGAACCACTATCGTCATACAATGTATAATCAATTGGAGGATACTGGTTGGGATATGATGCGTTAGGCATGCCGATCGTCCATTCAGATTCGACAGTCAGTTGCATCGTTGGTTGGTCAATATAAAGAACAGTTGAAAGTGGTAAAATATTCCAAAGACATTCACTTTCGAAGTCACACATAAATTCAGATTCGCATAGTCCATCCTTTATGTTTATATCGTCCAAAACAATTGATCCATGAGATGAAGGTTGATAGGATCCACCAAATATGAGCTTATGTGAAGCGTTCATCATCAACGCGATTCTTTTTTGATGCCACCGCAGTCCCAAGTTGTAATTCATTGAATAAAAAGGTTTGGTTTGAGATAAATCTGATAGTCGATCAGCAATCCAAGTTGATAAAGAACAGTCGCAATTAACTTTATATGAAAATTGTAAACAATAATATCCTGAGTGTTTTGTGAGTGGAATGAAGAAATAACTTGTGTCTCTGGTGTTAGGAGCGAATGGGAATTCAAGAGCAATGACTGAACCTTTTTTGGATTCAGTAGTTTTATCTTCAGTTTCGATGGACAGACGAGAGCCTTTAGAAACTTTCCAAAGTTGATGTGCAGATGGCTCAACTTCCAGGGGACAGTAAACATCAGCTTCAAATGTACATTCAATTGAATCTTTGGCTTGCAATGAACACGAACCAATCCGTAAATAAACTTCATCCAATGCTAATGTTGAGTCTTCACTGCTTCCTTCAATAGTTATTTGGAAATCATCATTCATGAGAAATGATTTTTCTAAATTTTTCCAATTATCATCACTTCCAATGCAATCTTTAACATAAATTGTTTCGTTATTTTCGAGTTTTAAGTTATTCAATTCAACGGATAATTTGTTATTGCCTATTGAACACCAATAAGATAGAGATAAACAGTAAGGACCGAGTCCATCAAACTTTTTGGATGTTATTATTGCTTCTTGTTGGGAATGAGGTGCATCAATATAAATATAACCACCAAAATACTTATGAGCTGCATCAACTATGGGACGATCAAAGCGAGCGTCAAATTTGTGTTTATGTTTCCAGGTATTTACTAGCCAATTGGACTGAGAAATTTCATCATCAAAGTTTTCAGACAAATAAACAGTTCCAATTGTAGATGAAATATCAGAAACCTGATGACAAAGTCCATTTTCAAATTTTATATCATCAATGGCGAAAAAACTTTTGCTTCCATGAAAAATGAATGAAACTGAGAAAGGCTCCTCATTTGCCAAGGTTACTTTATATTGTGCCCATGCATCGGATTGTTGTTCCAACTGATCAGAGTTGAATTGCGAAACAGATTGAGACATTGATTCATTCGAAGATGAAACGTAATTTATCATAACTTGTGCATATGCATTATTGAGCGATGACTGTGAAAAGAAGAGTCTGAATTGCAAGCAAGTCGCTTTGCTAGAAGGTAAGGTTGGACTGGTCAGCACATAATCACTGGTCTTTGATGTTGGAATGTTATATAGAAACATGTTTCCATTTGAAAAAATTGTTTCAAACGAATTTGTAAAGATATTTGAGTCAGGCAATCGACCATAACCAAGAAGAAATGAACTCTTAGAAAAAATATATCCACAGGTATTTTCACTGAAATCACAATTTACTTCAGAGGCACACGACTTAAAATCGATATTAAGGTCATCAATTGCTACAGAAGAATCGTCTATACTCTCTAAATATTTGTCTCCAACAATCATAATCTTGTAATCATCGTTTTGACCAGAAGGTTTCAACGGAATTCTGACATTTATCCAATTTTGTTGACTTTCAATTGAATTCGAAGACCAAATCGGAACTAAAGATGAATTATTGAATGAATAAAATACTTGAACACGATCACGTTTGTTATCAGGTTTGACTATATTGAATTTAAGACATTGAGTTGACCAAGAACTGAAAACATTTTCACTTATCAATCGAGTAGAAGCTGGACTGTTGACCAAAACATTTGAAGTAACAAGGTACTTATTGATGGTCAGATTTGAAGCAGTGACGGACTTTTCATCTTTTATCGTCCATTTAAAGTTAGGATAGTTTACATCTGGTTCAATAATCCAATTACAAGATGAAAAATCATCGAAGCTGCAATCAATTGTTTTAGTGCAAGATCCTGAAGAAACGCTTAGCGGTCCCAAGAATATTCCTGCTGAAGTAATTGTGAACTGAAGAATCGTGAAATAATGATGGTTCACGTCAATCGTTAGACTTTGCTTAGACCATCCATCATAATTTGAACCAGATCTTGACCATAATGGAACTAGATCAACCTTTTGACCATTTTCATTGGTTAGTATCGAGTCCAGGTTCAAAGTACCAACATCAAAACCGAACATGTAATAGTGAAAAGACAGACAGAATTGTTCATCTCCAGGACTAATGAGAGATGATTTTAATTGTCCACCAGTTTCTGACCAAATATAATTACCTTGTAAAGATTGACCTGTTTTAAACAATTTGCAAAATTAGATGCGCTATATTGAGTTGAATGAACAAAATACCTTTAAAGGTGCGATAAGGTTGACCGAAATGCGATGGATAGCTGTAGCCATCAAGCGATAGTGTGTTACTTTTCCAGGCACAAGTGCCATTAATGAAGTCACAACCAAGTGCATTGAGAAAATCAGTTGAAGATTCAGTGTCTATAACAGTTTAATTGAAATGTAATATTTGATAAACGGACAAATGAAATGATTAGTTGAGTCAATTGTTTAGGCGGAATTCATTGATAAGTCAATCCTCGAATCACAAATAAATAATCAATAATAACATCTATTTGCAGTTGCAACAAGCTCAGTCGACACAGGAAGAAGCGCCAGACACAGAAACTGCTTTTGATATTAGTTTGGATAATAGTTTTATTCGCATTACACACTCATTTAAATTCAGCATCAAAAAGATTCACTAACCAGGACTCGGTTCTTTTCCTTACCTCACCTTCTTAACTTTAACCATTGAGTTAACGATTAATCATCAAATAATCTGCATAATTTATTATAATTAATGCTATTGTTGAAGCAGGTAGATAGCTTTACCTAATGAAAATTAATGCGTTAAACGCAAAGAGGCAAACGATTCTGTCTTCATTTTAGCTTGCATAAGGTACAAGACTTGGATTGACTGGGAATAATATCATAATAATGTAATAATATTCCAAGTTTTATCATGATAATGACATTTGATTGCTTTCCATTGAATAAAACGATAATCTTGATACCTTTTATCATATCCATTGATAATTTAATAGTCTAACCAGGAAGTGTTGGAATATAATGTTATCATAAATAGTTAATCTCGATTAAATTATAAAATATTAATCGACATGAAAAGTTAGATAAAAATATGAAATTGAACTTTAGATACATCTTGTCATCGAGTTTCGACACTGAAAGATTAGATTGTGCAAGAATCTGAATAATTTACCGACTTTGATACAAAATAATATAACAGTTTAACAAAGGTGTTACTGAAAGACACAGTTGCACATTTGCATAATTGACATAAATGGGCAAAATTCATTTCTTTCAAATTAAGGTTATCTTGATTTGTAGTGACTTACAAATTAAGTCCATTTGTGCAATTTAAAAATTCATTTTTGAGAGAATCGAGTTCAAAGTTAAAAATTACATCGCCTTTTGTGCAATTATGGAACCAGATTATTCCATAAAACTCATACTTCTGGTGTAACTAGTGAATAGACAAAATAGATTGTTCAAAACAAGACTAAACATCTATGTGAGCTCACATTTAGATTAATCAGCTTAAAAATTTAACAAAAATCGAAGGAAAATCAAAACATTTTGATGCGAATTGATTTATTCCTGAAATAAAATCTGTTTTTAAATTGCAAAAATGGACTTAAATTTCAAGTCCCTACAAATCAAGAGAGTATGAATGTGCATAAATACGGCACTTGTGTTAATTATGTCTTTTATTGACAACTGTTCAACTAGCATCTAAAGAAACTTTTTGATTCGTTCATTGCGAGTTTTTCATCTTGGATAATAATCATGGTGAATAATCTTGAAGAAGCAGAAGCATCGTCCAGAAGCAGCTCTAAACTAAAAATACTGTCAATCATCTAAAATTATGCGAAATGATCATTCGATGCAGAACAATTTCGACTTAGAATTTTTGAACGGCTACTAAAATGACATCAATTCTTTGAAGTCGAAATTAAAGTTTTTTATTAATATTGGAAATGCTTTCTTTGATTGTCCAAAATTTCAGTCAATTTGTACTTAAACTTCACATTAAATCACAAAATACTCGGCATTGAGGCCCGTAGTCACTGACTATGTAATTAATGCAGCAAAGTCAGCTAATAAGAAGTTAAAAACTCAGGCAACACTTAATCTGATAAAACGTAACACGTAAATCTGATTGCATAATTAGAAATTGAAAACATCATCTGTCGCTTAACCAGAGTCAGTTAACATCATCCAAACTTTCTTCGACTAATATTCTTCTTCTGTGGTCAACAGACACAATATTTTTAAATTCAAATAGGTACCTGTTTCGAGGTGATAGATTTAAATTGTGATCCGATTGAAGATTTGATGGAAATAAAAATGAAGAAAATCATAACTCACCTTTGATAGAAACCAACAAAAAAATCACGAATGTCAAAGTAAAACATATTTTCAGCCTTGTCATGATTTAGCGAGAAGAACGAATTATTAATAGATAGAAATTTGATGAAAAATGAAATAAAATTAATTTTTAAAGCATTAATGTAACAAATTATATTATGAAGAGTTAATTGTAGAATATTATTTAAGAATAATGGGAAAACTTGATAAAATTTTCATAAAAGAACTTATGATTCGTTGGGTGTTTCTGATGATAGTTAGATATTCACATATCGGAATAAATAAAACACCATTTATGCCAATTTGAAGATAATTGTCACAAGACTCCGTCAAAATAAGTTATTTTTATCGGGAAATATATCGTGAATTCATTCATTTTCATTATTTTCAGACTATCTGGAAATTAGAACAAAATTTAGGAAAAACAATGAAGGTTACAATGGGATTCCATAAATCTAGATTATGGTAGCAAAGATAATCTATCTTTCTGATATTTTTGATCGAATTGGCTGATTACAAATTTCACTCTTTCAATGTAAATATAACTGTAATACAGATGCATGAAAATAAAATTTATTATAAATATCATTGAAACGCCCAAAAGATGGAAAGGATTAAAAGATAAATTGATTTTTCAAATTTAGCGGTAAAAAGAATTGTAACTGAGGGAAGTAACCACAGCTACTTGTTATGTTTGGTGAGTAAAAACGCATCTCGATTTAATGTTTAAAACTATTTACATGCTTTATTTGTTTGTTAAATTGAATTAAATTACTTTATTTATCATGACTGTGCCATTTATTGAACAAGTAAAAGATCATTTTTCCAAGAATAATCGGATCCGAGATTACCAATCCCACACATGTAAAGTTCACTCTGTCGACTGGAGCTGTGATGGACATCGGTTGGCTTCTGGCAGTGTTGATAAATCTATATCCATTTTCAATTTGGACAAAGATCGGTTGAACAAGGAGAGCACATTGAAAGGTCATTCAGACTCTGTTGATCAACTTAGCTGGCATCCATCACATCCAGATTTACTGGCCACTGCCTCACTGGATAAAACTGTTCGTCTATGGGACTCACGGGTTGCCAAAAATTATGCCACAATCAATACTAAAGGTAAAAATAAAATTTCAACCTGCTTTTAAAATAGCTTTAATTTTGAGTTGCACTTCAGTCATTGAAATATAACAGTTTAGTCGAGTTTATCTCTATAAATATTCTGATTATTTATTTTTTATATTTCTTTTTGTAGGCGAAAACATAAACATATGTTGGTCACCCGATGGTTCGTCAATTGCTGTTGGTAATAAGGAGGACCTTATCACTTTTATTGACGCTAAGCAACAAAAAATCAAAGTTGAACAGCCATTTAAGTTTGAAGTCAATGAAATTAGCTGGAATAATGACAATGATTTATTCTTTCTCACATCTGGTCAAGGAGCTATTCATGTTCTCAGTTATCCCGACCTTCAACCGCAAGTTGTTCTAAATGCTCACCCGGCAAATTGTATTTGCATTGAATTTGACTCTACGGGAAAATATTTTGCTGTTGGGTCTGCAGACACTATGGTTTCGATTTGGGATGCTAATCATTTAGTTTGTCTTAGAACAATTTCAAGACTAGAGTGGCCTGCTCGTGCTATCAGCTTCAGTCATGATGGGAAATTACTTGCTTCTGGTTCTGAAGATCTCTTAATTGACATAAGTTACGTTGAAACTGGCGAAAAAATTAGCGGTGTTCCAGTCGATTCTCCTACATTCACAGTTGCTTTCCATCCTTCGAGGTATATTCTTGCCTTCGCTTGTGATGATAAAGACTCATTTGGCCGTGATGCTGGAACCGTCAAGATTTTTGGATTGCCTAATGGCAATTGAGAAAATGTTTAATTTCATACAGCGCATATCTTGACATGGTTTAAAGGATGCAGTTCAACTATTGGTATTCCGATGATCTCAAAAATTGTGCTTTTCGACATTTTAAAAATGTATAAATTCGTTTTCTTACAAAATTTAAATTACTTATTTTTACTAAGATTGTCAGTAGCTATATAATGTCTTATATGGTCATGGTATTTGAAGTACATTATACAACATCTGACTTTTGTAATGTTGTTTGTATCTATTTATGTAAAAAATCATAAAAAAGTGAACCTAAAAAGAAACAAATTGCATTCTGAATTTAAACAGCTCCCATTTTAATCGTATTAGCATCTTCTACATTAGGATTGGACTCATCCGTTGCAACAGACGTTAATGTATCAGTGTAGCTTCCATCTGAGGGAGGAATTCCAATATTTGAAGATGACATAGGTTTTGGTACCAAAGTACCATTGTTCATTCGTTCAATAGCAACTCGGATCTAAAACAAGAAAAAAATATTATAGTTTAATGAATTGTGCACTGAGTTGTGAATAATAACTTACATCTTTAAGCGTAACTACAGAGGTATACTTGGTTGAAGGTAGAAAGCGAAGCTTTCTAATTTCAATAATAGAATCGTAGATAGAGGCTTCAATGACTGAGCAATTGTGTTCGTTATGACGTGTCGGGCATGCTTATCGTTCATACAGATTCGATACTCCAAAAATTGATCCATTAGAGGAAGGTGATCCTCCAAAATGATCTTGTGTTAGAAGCTCATCACACCTTAATAATATCGCTGATTTGGTCGCATTAAATAACATAATGAATAATAACTTTTATTTTGCGATTAGTATAAGCTGTGCATTAGTTAATAACCCATTCGACCCAGGCAGAAGCGCTCAAGGGAAAGGGTCAAATTTTGCGTTTGATAAGTTTTATCCGCGTTACACGGTAGAGACAAAATTAGAGTAAAGTTGAATAATGAGAAGAAGAATGATGAATTAGAGATGGAAGGGAAAAGACAAAACAATCATCTTAGGATTAGGATAAATTAAAAGAAAAATTAATTACAATAACAATAAATGCACAATGTTTAACTTCTTGTTGTCAGTATATTCACGTTTCACCAAATGGCCAGTGAAAGGTAAGAGGGAAAAGAAAAGAAAAGAAAAGAAAGGTAAATTAATGGTGGAAGTGGATGATGACAAGATAAAAGTTAAATTATGTTGTTACATAATGTATTAACGTGAACAGTTAGTTGAGGTATCAAAGTTCGTCAAGATAATAAGGTCACAAAAATATTTGTGAATGAACCAGTTTCGGACATCATTAGTTGATAAGCTGAAAGTGATGAAGAGAAAAGGTAAATAAGCAAATTAGTGTGAGAGTGAAAGTGAGATACGAGGTCTGAGGAAAAGCGCAATTAATTAGAGGAATAAAACATCTACCGAGGATACGAGCCGCATTGTTAAATAGCTTTGACATTGTTTCTCGATTAAAGGTTCGAGAAGAGGAGTGTCCATTTGCTTATCTTTTCATGTTCCGCAAGTTACTGGCAACATTTTGCTGACCACATCGTCGCTTTTCATTACTATTTCATCACCGTTGTCATTCAAATGTATTTTTTCTTTCATGAGTATCAATGAACACTGAATATAAAGGCGGTCGTCATCTTTTCCCTCATATATAAAGGCATCAGTAATATCTTGAATCGCAGATTGGTTTGTGCTTTTATCACAAGAGACTTCATTAAATTATTGTCTTGATACTTTCAACTTTTTCATTTCATTAATAAGTTTGGAATAGCAATTATCTGTTTGCCTGAAACGCGGAGCTAGTTGCTTGTGATTGTCTTCTTTGTGTGATATTCAACGCTATTCAAGGTGCTTTAATAATCAAACTTGTGCAACTTTATTGTTTCAAAAATGCATTTATCGGTAAGTTTCATTAAATAATTATGATTAACTTGAAGAAAAGGGAATTCTTATGATTCCTGCAATTTAAGTTGTTGTTCACCATTAACAGCGCTCTACAAGTCATCAAGTTTTACCAATAATCAAGGATCATTATTTTATTTTAGATCGTTGCTTTTGTTTTAATTGTAACCTTAACCTTAACGGAGGCTAGAAATGATCTTAAGACACTTGAAACAGCGTACTCATCACGCTACCCATTACCGCCACCAGAATACGAACAATCCCATGGATCTTATGGGAAACATGACTCATCTTATGGAGCTCACGGACATGATGATTACGGTTTGTTCAATTGCCATTTGGATATTAATTTTATGTGTTTGTTGTTGACTTTTTTCATGATCGTTGTTTTAAATTGTTAAAACAGGAACTCATGATAAGTATGGTGATCACAATTCAGGATCTCATGGATTGAAGAAATACTCTAAATATGGTTTAAACAAGGCTGACGGAGCTCAAAGTGGTGCTTATGGGCGAAACCATGACTTTGGTCTTTACTCAAGGAATCGCGGTTATGGATATGAGAAACATTATGCTTATGATAAAGAGGTAGGTCACTTGTATTGTCATATGAATGATCTCATCTCTAGTGATATTGTCCTTCATTCAATTAGTTGGTTTCAACTTAAAAGCTAATGAGGTCAAATTAAAGATGATCCGAGAACAAAAAGAAACAATCAAGTTGTTGACAGTTGATGATGATGAGCAAGAAAAATGCAAATAAAAAGATTGATGGTCATTGAACAAATTGAAATGGCAGTTTTCATGAATAATGATATAATAATTATTCATTTCTTTCCTTTAACACTTTTACACTTTTCAACTCGACAGTTTTCAACCAAAGAACATGGATCAGATCATGCAACTCAATCTGGTCACCACGGACATCATGATGAACATGGTCAACACGGTAAGCTAGGAATTAAACTATTCTGAAACTAATTTTCACAAATTCCAGGATAAATTTTCTAACAAAACTCAGAAAATAACTGCGAACGAAACTAAACGTAGAGCACAAACAAGCATTTAATTTAAAACTTTTTCTTTGCCAAAAAGTGAATAAGAATATTATACTTCTATAACTGATTACAGTATTCATACAATTTTATCAATATACATGTATTAGTGAATTGAGGAGTAAAAAGTATTAACCGATTCTCTCGTCTTAATGTTAGGTAATCAGGTAATCAAGTCAAGTTCATTTGATGCAATAGGTTCCACTGTCCTCGTCGACATTCCTTTCGAGTGCTAATCTTGTTCTTATTCAATCACTATTAGACCTTGCTTCCCACGGAGACTACAAAAACGATCGATATGGAGCTCATGATAAATTTGGTAAGCACGGACATGGAAAATATGGTCACAATGCTGGATCCCATGGTAATCACGGACACAACTATAAAAGGTAATTAAATTAATTTTGATTGATTTTTAGGTGAAATTGTCTTAATTGGCTTGATCGAACCTTGGAAAGTTCAACAAGTCGATTAACTTTTTAAAATTAACCTTCGATTTATTGTTTTATCAAACAATTTGAAGTAAAATTACCTGTTCACTTGACTTGGTTTTTTCATTTTACACGATTCAGAAGAAATTGAACTTATTCTGATATATCTTTCCCTTATTACAGATTACCCAAACAACATGTCTCACCATACCTCGGAATGTACAGAGGAGGATATCATGGACCATCAAACTATGAAGCACCCATTCCATATGAAGCATCTCATGAACAGCCCTATCGAACCTATTCCGATGTGCCAAAATCTGAGCCTCAATCATCAAAATATTACTAGAAATCAATTGTTTTGAAAAAGATAGATGATGAGTTGATTGAAGATTTCCTTAAACCTTGGTTGATCCATATTTTTGATTAAATCTTGAAACAATCTTTATCATCTTAAAACGTGTAAAATATTTTAATAACCTATTTTTACAGCCTAATCAATTAACCTTAAGAAATGAAAGCAAGTGACAGAAGATGACCAACCATTCATTAAAATATAAATAAAGCAGACAAAAGCTAAACCACGAAAAAACAAAATCTTTCATAGCCAGAATCAAGGCATTTGTAGACCTTTTTGTTGGTCATTTTTTGTAACATCATAACCATTTAAACAGATGAGCCAATAAGCCCTTCTTACTTTGAAAGCTACCAAAAAAACCTCTCATTATTCATTACTAATGAATCATTACTAATGTCATTTCATCTAATCAATTATAATTCACTATCTGGTTACTTTTTAACCCAAACATTGATTCATATCTTCTGTCAATTCATTGTGCTACATGTTTAAATTTGTATTGTTTTTTGCTCAAACTGTTTCCTAACCATCAATTGTTGACAAACAAAATGTAATTTTATCTGCGGTTATCTAAATGGGCACAAAAAGACACATTTAACCACAATTAGCCACAATCGATTAACCAAAATTATGATATTACAGACAATAATTAAACATCCAATTATTAATACAAATACATAATTATTTTTGTATGAAACTGTTTCTGCTCCATCTAAGGTAATGAAACTAAAAATTTGAAAAATTGTTATTCAGCAACGAGATTCGCCAAAGAGTTTTCAATAATAGATAACTGTAGTGCTGGACGATTTTAATATCGATAATTATCGATATTTTCTGACTGTAGCGACCATCGATAGCCAAGAGCAAACATCGATGTTTTTTAATCTTTCTAAATTCCCTTTCACCATGCTATTCAAGCTCATTTTGATGATTTTTTTCTGAGTTTTTTGAATGTTTTTCATTAATTTAAACTTTGCCAGCAACTTTTTCACTAAACATCGATTTTCATTGAAAAAATTGCGTAATAATCGATAATTGGAAATTCACATAATCGTTCAGCACTAGATAACTGACAATACACTGATACAATACATAGAATTTAATCATGAAAACTTGTATGAAATAATCCAACTATTAACTTTAATAATGTATTAAGCAAATCAAGGATAAATGTTAAAGGTAGATATAATAATCAATTTGACTAATTATAAATGCACAACAATAATGTCCATTGTTAACAGTTTACTTCAACACTATCTCATGCCAAAAATCGAAGAAAATGATCTGTCGAATTGTTCAAGTTTTGAAATTCAACCTTATTTTCTTTGGAATGTTTGAAATCATGTTGTTTCTCTTTCAACTTTTGTTTTTATGGTCACTTTATGATTTAAAACGATTGAGTTTTTGTAAATTTAAATCATTGTTTTTGAGCAGTTCGGTCTGTGTTGATAATCTTGACTCTTGCTCGAATTTCATTAATGACCAGACATACTCATTAGTCATTTTGCTGTTTGTTTGTCTTTTAGCACTAACTGAATATTTGTTACAAATTATTCAATTATTAACTGACTTCTTACCTTTACTCAGATAATAGCCTGAGACAAACTCGGAAAACGTAAAACAAAAGCCACAATAACACACTTTTTCACTTCAATTAAAAATCTTAATCAACTGTTGTTACTTAAGAGGAAAACATTCAGACGAAACAAATGATTGTTACTTTGAATAAATTAAATTTCATTTAAATTGGTCTCTTAGTTAATGGTATGATTAGCAGCAATTAAACTTAATTTAAGTAAACCTTTGTTTTGAAATGTTACCTTTTGGCAGTCAACAATCAGATTCAGTCTCGATATTAATTCTGATTTTACAATTAACCTTCAACTTCGATCATCTTCAATTAAATTTAATGGTCAACCTAAAAGTAAATCTCAAACAATTTTAAAGCAAATGACAATTGTATCTACAATTTAATGACCAACGAGATAAACAGTTCGAATAATGATTATGCTGTTAAACACTAAAATCTTTATCATTACAAACAAAATTATTATTAAAGTGGGAATAATTGTTATCAAATGATAGTTAAATGTTGCTCATTTCACTTTCCTTTAATGCTATAGTAAACCAAATGAAATCATTTAACATAAAAAATATATTTGACACTCAAATATTTTAGATCAAATTGAGGTCAGCTGTCAATATGTAATTAATTTAGCAGAGTCAGCTAATAAAAAGTCAAGAGCTCAGATAATACCAGCCATATCAGCTGTACCAGATAAATATCGAACGTTTTCTATTCTTTCTATCTGTTTGGGTTCATAACTCGAAACACTGATGTTAGAGAACTGAGACTTGAATAGAGAAAATTTTCTGACTGAAAAATGCTCAAAAGCATCATTTCGCATGCCAAATGCTATTCATTCAAAAAAAGAGCACTATATTGAGGATATTGATTGGCCCCTTGGGGTCGAGAGTCTTATCCATCAAAGGTGCTGAAGGTGTGTAATAATGTAAGGTAAAAAAGCGACGCCACGGCATCGAACATTTATTTCCAAGATAAAGTCCACCATTGGTTGGACCTTCAATTGTATTGGTTCCTTTAGCCAATCTAGAAACAGCCACAGATACCTCTCTATCATCAAGAGTTCATGTAATTCTGAACAATGAAAATTAGCAAAATGATTGAATGAAAAATTATAAAAAACTCTTTGAAGAGTGGAAATTTACCTTCGGTTTCTTAGATTTCGATATTGTTGATCTATGGAAAACATCAACATTAACTTTCATTTGAGAAATGAATAAGATTTCGCCGTTGAATCGAGCTTCAAGTAAATCTTCAATAACCTCAATAAATTAGCTTCAAATTTAACTTGTTCAAGATAGACAGAATACATATTCATTAGATACTGACACAACGGGTGAAGAATGCCATATTGATGACACTGAAGATAAGCCAGACTGGATTTCAATGTTGCTTCCACTAAGAGATATTCATGATTCAGTTCATGAAAAATTGAACTTCGTTTATAACTCTATTTTTCAATGTTAATGGTCTAAAATATGACAACTGATTAATAAAGAAGTCTCGATTCAGGAATTTCTATCCAAATTAACGTGTCAAAGTAAATTAAAAATTTGTGTTTGTACCCAAAACCCTGAAAATGCATTCAAATCGTCGCAATTCATAATTAAAATGAATTTTGCAATACTTTTGCGCTAGGCTTTACAAGTGTACCAGTTGACCAGTTCTATTGCAGGTATGATTGTCAACAAAAAACAGATCTCAATTAAGCTCCTGAGAAGCTGAGAAAAATATTTTTTAATCGCGATAATTATTACTTGTCTGTTTGAAAAAGTTTTTATTTTTTAATAATAAATTTAACAATAAACTGGGTCAGCTAGTATCGACTAACTTCGGTGTTTAATTGGTAAACAAAGAGTACCAGTTGGTAAGTTAACAAGAGAAAGCATGAAAATCATAACTTTTAAGTCGAGGTTTATTTATTCAGTTCATTCTCATCGTTCGCAGGACAAGTTACTAATAGCGCCTTCTGATTATGAACTGGAGAATTAAATCTCAAATTGAATGTTTAGTTATCTCGTTACACCATTACAGTACTTAACTTTTTGACAATAAAGAGTCCGCATCCAGATTTACTGGCTACTTCCTCACTGGGTAAAACCTTTGGGACTCACGGGTTGCCAAAAATTATGCAATAATCAGTACTAAAGGTAAAGAGGAGAGTAGAAGAGGGTTCTCTCAAATTGAGAGCCTCAATACAATTTTGTTATCCTTACAAAGTGGTATTGGTGAGGGCGCTACAAACTAATTCAAAGGTATCTCTATTAGATTAGATTAAAAAATTTAAATTAAATTAAAATAAATTTGCGACGTGATTTACTGATCAAAAGACTGATGTGAGCGCCTATAGCCGAACACCGTCAACCTCGCTGCCAATCGAAACATGTTTAATTTCATACAGCGCATATCTTGACATGGTTTAAAGGATGCAGTTCAACTATTGGTATTCCGATGATCTCAAAAATTGTGCTTTTCGGCATTTTAAAAATGTATAAATTCGTTTTCTTACAAAATTTAAATTACTTATTTTTACTAAGATTGTCAGTAGCTATATAATGTCTTATATGGTCATGGTATTTGAAGTACATTATACAACATCTGACTTTTGTAATGTTGTTTGTATCTATTTATGTAAAAAATCATAAAAAAGTGAACCTAAAAAGAAACAAATTGCATTCTGAATTTAAACAGCTCCCATTTTAATCGTATTAGCATCTTCTACATTAGGATTGGACTCATCCGTTGCAACAGACGTTAATGTATCAGTGTAGCTTCCATCTGAGGGAGGAATTCCAATATTTGAAGATGACATAGGTTTTGGTACCAAAGTACCATTGTTCATTCGTTCAATAGCAACTCGAATCTAAAACAAGAAAAAAATATTATAGTTTAATGAATTGTGCACTGAGTTGTGAATAATAACTTACATCTTTAAGCGTAACTACACCAACCAAACGACCGATAGATGTTACATAGGCCAAATTTAATTGTAACATAGAAAATAGAGAATGAACTTTGATTAATGAAGTTTGTTCAACTAATTGAAATGGTGCTGGGTCAATGTGGCACGCTGAGAGATCGATGATTGAATTTAATTGTTCCTCTTCCCAGGCCAGTTGTTCCTCTGGAGACATGTCAATTACTCGTTCTCTAGGCTGAAATCAAAAATCTGTTGTTAAATGTTTGTCTATTTCTGTGTATAAAGTTATAAGTGGGAAAAGTGACTTACCAATTGTACTCTCCGTTGAATTGAAGGAGTACTTGGTGCGCTGTTGGATACAACTCCACTAGAAACCTGTTATTAAGGTGGAAAGTTGGCAATAAAAGATGTAAGGATGATGGCGAACTTAAGAAATATTTTTAAATTGTTTAATTTCTTACTTTGTTTGGATGAGCATCTTGTAGTTTTAAGCTCTTCATAAAAATATTTTCGAATGCTTGACGTAGTCTGAAGTCTAAGAGATTATAGGAATTAGAAATTGAAAGACATAAGAATCATTCTAGTGCCAATTATAACTTGGATAAAATTGATGAGAAATTAATTATGAATGTAAAAAGTAGTCATTGATTCAAACCTTGTGTCAATGTTGAATTTGGTGAATATGTCGTGAAAGTAGCTGTTTGTTTCAAAATGGATTTAACAGGTGGTTTAGTCCCCATTGTTGGTGATGGCGGAGGAGATGATGATCTTTTTTGTGCATTTTTGCCTACATCAGTTGACCCACCACCACTTCCAGTAGATCCAGTTGTAAATCCATCGTTTTGACTATTAATTAACCTCACTTCAAATCGTGATTTAGCTTCAGGAGTCTTGGACTGGGGTAATGACTCCCTCGACGACTCCATAGTTGAAGGTAACGTTGAAAAAGTTCTGATACAATCTTGCTGTGAATATCGTCTTTGAACCTCTTGAAGACGTTTTTCTTTACTCAATTGTTTATTCAAAATATAACGCAGTTCATGGCGCTGAATAGAGCCCAATAGTATCATTGATGTTGGTGTATCAACTAGTGGAAAGGTTTCAATTTTGAGATTGGTATCCAAAGTGTTTAATAAATCTTTATAAGAACATCGACGCCAAATGTAGACAATATCACGAGTCATTATATCGTCAACCATGATACGATGAGCTGTTGATGAGGTCGACTTGATCGAAGGTAGAAAGGGAAGCTTTTTAATTTCAATAATAGAATCATAAATAGAAGGCTTCAATGACTGAGCAATACCGTTCGCTATCAAAACAGACATAATAACAGGTATAATATGTGACATTTGACCAGTTAGTTCAAAAACTATAACTGTTGTTGAGATGGTGTGAGTTACAGCGCCAGCAAAAGCCGCAGCGCCGACAACAGCATAACCTCCTGGGACAATTGGTATATTACCTGAGAAAAAAGAAATTAAATATTAATTGTAAGTAAGTGTACAATTAAAGTGATTAATGATACATACGATCGCCAAAAGGGATTCCGTCTGGGCATAAAACAGCCATAATCTCTCCAACAAGTCGACCAAAAGCTGCACCCATCAAAAAAACTGGAATGAAAACTCCACTGGGAACAGGAATTGTTGAGGCTAGAGCTGAAGTCCACCACTGAATAGATAGTTATGATAAATCAATAGCTAAAAATTACACAGTTAAAGAGCAATTGAACGAAAAGCTGATCAAAATAAATAGCTGTATATTTATTACTAATCAGATATCTAACAGATAAAAACATGTACTATGTATTCGCGATTTGTAAGTTTGTATCTACATGGACTTTCGATGCAAACTCACTATTAACAAAACCTTCGATCAACTTATCATTTAAGATAACTTACTGTCATAAAAATGTAGAAACAAAGATGAAAATAAAAATTTGTGTGGTCAGTCGTCCAATCCTTTAGAATACCTTGAGTAACATAATCTTCAGATCCTGAACCCCAAGTTATATTGCTAAATAACTGGTCAACTAAATGGTGAGTTGAAATCTGAATGAAAATAAACGATCGTGATCAGTTATTGGATAATCAGTAAATAGCATAAATATATATAATAAATGGTTAAAATTTGGCAATGAAAGCGATTAACAATGAAAGCTCTACATTAATAACAAGTTATTGTTGAAAGGTCAAAATTTGCATGAACAAGAATCGAGAAATGATCCGATGTAATTGTTTCAAGTCAAATCTTATCTCAACTTCGTTAACAACTCTAGATCAAAGGTGAAACTTATTCAAATCAAGGAAATTTACTTGAGAGGCTAAAAATGATTAAAATGTGATTTCGGTTGTTTCAACTTGAACCTAATGTACAATGTATTTAGTGAATGAAAATAGATGCAAATTGTTTCAAGTTCGAACATATTTAACCTTGTTTATTTTCCAAGTTAATTATAGACTGTTGATCAACTTGAAAGTTACCTTGAAAAGCAAGTGAAAGAAAATTTAATGAAAATGATCGACGATTCTAACACTATTAAATTCAAACTGTTACAATCGAAATATTTTACTAAAAATCAAATGACACTTTTATTATGATAATATCTACCAACCTACTTACCTCAACAGCCATGTATTTACCTAGAAACGGAGGAAATGTACAGCTTGTGATAATTAAAGTAACCAGGCCAGGATATAGGAATCGACTGAATGAAGAAATTATAAAATTAATTATCTGATTATTTTGAACTACTATTTCATTTTACTTATAATTTGACCGCTGAGTAAGAACACCATACCTTAATCATAATAAAGGATTGGGTTTGATCATTAATTCAAAACTTACTTAAGTTGAAGAAATTGATTCCATCTTTTGTGATTGCGATTGAATTGGACAATTTTACGATGAAAGGCAACATAACAAGCACCTCCAAAGCCGCTGAAGGCACCAATCAAGGCAAAAACAAATAACTCTTGAGGATCAAAGGGAAATTCACTTTTAAAACTTGTCCTGAAAAGTGCAGAAATGGCTGTGAATTAAAATTAAACATCAATCAGGCAATTAATTAATGTAACAGCACTACTGTATTACTGTAATAAAATGTAAATATACAAAATATTCTGTTTTCTGTCTTATATCACATCAAATCGAAATTTTGTTTTCATCAATTTCATATCGATATTGATCTTTCAAAGGTAATCTTAGTTTTCACCGTAAAATGCATAATATTCTACTTTCCGAAGTGAAATTCAAAAGTGCAAAATTTGCGTTTGACAGAACTTTCAACTGAAATGTTCTGTAGCTCAACAGTTATTACAATGGGATTTCAGTAAAGATCAGCAACAAAGTTATTGCAATGTATGAATTGTGTTCAATTGGTTTGACTTAAAATCTGATGGAAACAATTGATGACAATTTGGGATCGTATATTTGAACAGTTTAACCATCAAGAAAACTTACAAGCATCTTTAATCCAAACAGTCAACAATCTCCAAATCGTGGCCCCACAACAGGCAGCAAAAAAGCCTCTCCAATAGTTTCTTACAGCAAAATAAACTGATGTTACTTCGATTGAAAAAAGGACTCCGCCAATTGGTGTATAAAAGGTGGCAGCAACACCAACTGCACATGCTGCTGCCAACATTTCCCCAGTTCGAGATTCATTCTCATAGATACCCTTGAAAGTGGTCACCATTCGGGATAAAAGGGTAGCCATGATGGAAGATATATGAACAAAAGGACCTTCTCGACCCAAAGGTAATCCAGAGGCTAGTGTAAATGAAAGGCCAACAATTTTGGCAACCATGGTGCGGAAGGTCAAGTACTCATTGAGAACAACTCCGCCAAGAATGGTCTTCATCTCAGGTATTCCTGAGCCAACTGCTTGTGGAGCAACAATATGCACGAATCCAGAGGCAAACAAAATCATGATAATTGGTGTTGTTGTCCAAGCGATGAACTTCCAGATCGGTGAATCGTTAGTAAAATCTTTATATAACCTTTGTCTAGCTGTTATGGTTGATTCGATAACTATATTGATGAAAAATGAAGTAAATGCCATGGACGTTCCTAGTAGAGCCAAAAAAATCCAATCTTCACCGATCTTGGCGAAAGTGTATTTCCAGAAAATTTGAAAATAAACTGAGAGGCAAATAGAAACAGCAAATTATTAATGGGTTAAAATTTGGAAAATACATGACTAAAGGAAACAAACTGATGAAACTGATATTCAATTTAAATTTAAATATTTATAATTTACCGTAATAAGATAATTGGGTTTAATTAAAAGAGGATTTTAATTGATTAATATCTCACAAATCTGATTAACCAGTACAGTTGCTATTAATGATCATCCACTTAAATCATAAGTGAATCGAAGAACCAGAAGTCAGAATTTTCAAGATCTGATAGATATTTTTTACGGTGTAAGTTATCGATCTGCAAAAAGCTGATTCCGTCTAAAAAGATAGCGACTCTGCCTTATGCCTGCAAACAGGCGCTGAGGTGAGCGAGATTAATCCATACAGATAATTATCATCAGAATGTCTCAATAACAGAGTTAACGATCTACTAACTTTGAGAATTAATTTTTAATTATGATCTTCTCTTATTATTTCTAATTTTTCATTCAATTAACAACTAATATTTCAACCTTTTTTGAGCAGAAAACTCCGAATCTGATTTTTTTGAATAGTTTGATGAAACAATTAAACAATTGTACTTGTACTGATTATGCAATTGAAAACCTTAAAATTGTCGGAAAAAGACTAAACTAGTTAACCTTTTGTTTTCAACAATTAGATTCAAAGACAATCAACTATCGAATGCTGAATTAAAACCCAAAATATAATACAGACTAACAAAACTTCCAGACTGCAATTGAATAGCCTGAAACAATCAAACAGCATATTGAATTTGATCGGCAAAGTCACCAAGGTTTCATGATTTCAATAAAAGTGAATTACAATTCAAATTTGACTGTCAATTTTACAAATAATTTAGTTCAATTAGCCATTAATATCAATAGAAAAGGCTGATTACAATCGATAAACATTATTCTGACAATTGTGAGTTTGTTTCATAATTTAAACAGATTCTAGCATTTATTACAAATAGCAGAGTCTGATTAGTCCAAAAATCAATGCACTTATTAATCAAGTATGAATTGCATCGAATCGTTTGACCAATAAAAAATGATTGAGTCATTGAAAGTTGATTGAAAATCAGTTTAATTATGTGACGATGAAAACAGAGCAAAAAGTGATGACAATTATCTTTCAATTGAATCCTTTACATGATACATCAATTGTAAAATCATGTTAAACATTAAGTTGCATTTTTAATCGATGATGAAACTGATCATTTAGACAAATCTGTTTTTCAATCGAAACATTGAAATACTTTGATTGTTGTCCATTCCAACAATGATCAACTCATTAAATAAATCAATCTAACAAAATGCAACTTAATAATCTAAGTTATAACATGTTATTATAACGTACTTCATCAGGATTAGTGAGTTTTCATCAACACTTAACTTATTATCATTGTTATTATAATATGAGATTAAATTGTCAATAGTAATCAACTCTTCATACTCAGAGCTACTTTCCTTACTTAATTGTATTTCCAAATACTAGTTATATCAATAATTGACGTAAATAGCGTAAATAAAGTAATCAATGAATGGATCGAGCAAAAACAAAACAAAACACAACACAATGTTAATGTAATTCAAGAGTTGAATTATTGATAAAATAAAATAATCTTTGATGAATTGAGATCATAATATCATGATAGAATAGAATTGAAATTCAACTGAAATTTTGGGTGTAAAGCCTGTTAAAGCTCGATTGACTGGTAAAATGCAAAATTTGAAATTTTGTCAAATCGTTTCTTACAGATGAGATTTAATTATTTTTTGGTAAATAATCAAACAAACAAGCATCCTAAGATTGAGACAAAGTCAAGAGTTAATGGGTTTATTTGAAACCAATTACTGTACTGATTAAGAGGTTTAATCATTAATCACAATCAAGGAAATATTTTATTATTAAAACATCCTGAGCCGATCACAGTTACAAGTAAATAACAAAAGGAAAAGTCAGACAAAGAGACAAATATTTGTTAATAATTCAATTGTCAATGTTAATTATTTCCTGATTAGAACAATAAACTAATTAGATCAACGAATTAGACAGAAGCAATTAGTTTGAATAAATTTTATGATAGATATTGATTAAGAAACATCACTGAATTCATGTAATTTATTAATAATATGATAAACATTAATAACAGATCACAATTATGATCATAAGTTATGATAATGATTATGCTTTTGATTTTGATTGGGATCATTATGAGTGAATCTACTAAAGACATGAACATGTGTTGACGTTGGTACATTGACACTGATTGCTAACTATTCATTTTTACTTGTAAATCATGATTCATATGTAATCAAGTTTGTACACTTGTTAATCAATCAGCGTTTCAATTAGATCAATAGTTGAGCTCGACTCTTACCTGATAACTTTCTTTTCCAGGTTGATTGATATTTTTTGAAACCCTTTTTGATTAGCGATGTTTCCTCTTTACGTTTAATTGCTTTTACACGTCGAGCTTGTGCTTTTGCGAATCTGCCCAAATCTTCTCGGTATTGACCATACATCTGATAGATGGAAGAGAAAGAAAAATATTCAATTTGAGAATTCATGTTCATCAACAGTTTGATTCATCTTCACTCAAGTTGATCAATGTTGGTTAAAGTTGTGAATCACTTGAACATTGTGGACACTCACATGGGCTAAAAGGTAATCATGTACAACACCCATGATTCAATGATTTTGTATTAACAATTGAAAAGTTGAAGCAATTTCTGGTTTCTTGTATCACTTCATTTTGGTTTATTAAGTCAAAGTTGGTTTAAGTAGTTGCTTTGAAATTAAATACTGTAGTTGAATGAGTATGAATTTGAGTTCATTGATTGTCAACTCAACAGACTGTTCCTAAAATATGGATTATCTTTAAGATGCTCAAGATGACTTGAACCTCTGAATTGATCAGACTCGCAACTAACACTTGATTATCTTAAAAAATGAATTATCTTTCATCTTCACAGCCTTCTCTTCATTTTTCATCTTTCATCTTTCTCACTTTGAAAAAGGTGTAAGATAGCAAAGTAAACATGATTTGATCAAGAAAGGTAAAGATATGGACTTGACTCAAGGAAGAGAGAATTTATTTAAGATTAAAATTAGATTAATAATTGAGATCATCTTGTTAATTAATTGAACAGCAGTCAACTTAATAGTTGTGCAGAGCTTTTATTAAACTGTTTTACATCTCGAATTTTCAGCCAACTTCCTTCACGATCGTCAGTTAATTATTATTTCACTGTCAAAAATGAGTCTCGATCATAATTCGAGATTCAAGATAAATATTAAAGATACACCAAGACAAGAACGGGTATCTGAGAGTTTTAAGTTTTAAAAAGGACTTCGATTTCGAACATTTCAAGAGATTACCGAGAAATAAAAGATCAGGCCACTTTGCTACTGTTCGCGAAATAATGTATTCCGTTTGTTACTTGCTATCTTTAACTCAAAATCATTCATTTTATCATGCAGGGTGTAGCTTCAAACACGCGGTTTTGAATCGCTAATAACTTTTTTGTCCATTGTCCGATTTCGAAAGTTTTTTCAATGGCACAAAGTCAATGAGTGAATATTTTGTTTACAGTAGTTAAATTTCAATGGGCAACGCTAGTCAATATTGTCGCAAAGTCGAAAAAGATGGCAATCACCACAAAATGGCCAAATTCATGAAAAAATATTGTGAAATATCTTTGTGAAAAATATTCTACTTAAAATTATTTATAGAATGATGTTCGATTTATAATAGTATGACATTTCAATCAAAAGGTATTCAATCTTGAAAATAGCCGAAATTACTATTGAGTTAACATGGGACTATGATTTCCTTTGAAAATTACAATCAAAGTAAATCAAAATTAAAATGAAACACAAAACCAAAGATTGCAAATCTCAAGCCTTAGCAAATTCAATGATTTAATTTTCAAGTGAAAATGCATTGATCAGGGATATAAATCAATATTTAATGGCTTTTAGAAAACTTAGGTTTTTCTTACAAGGGAAACATCCAAGCTTATAATGTAGAGCATGAAAAATAAAATGGAATTCATTCTGGCCTTTTATTCGTTCCTTCGCAAGAAACATTTCAAGAGTTGTTTTACATTGTAAATCTAAAGGAGCTTAACATCTTAGACGATTTTAAATTTGCTTTCATTGCAATTGTTAATAGTAAATGATAATCAAATGAGATTCATACTTGAATTGATTTTGAATCGAGGGAAATCCCGATAGAATAGCGAAATTCATAGGTAATTGTAATTTTATGCTAATTATTTTGATATTTATTCTTTCTAATTCTGATATTTAATTTCAAAATGGTTTTCATCATGCTTGATAAATATTTCAAGTCAATATTAACAAGTTTGTATATTGACAATGAAGACAATGTTACGTATTGCAGGACACTCTGTAAATCATTTAATTTCAACAATCAACAATTCTTTTGGTTGCTATGTTATTAAATAATATTTTACAATGCCTAAGGCTGCACTTTGTTAAAAAAATTGATGATACGTTATTATGAATAGTTTGATGAATAAAGCTGAGTGACTTGGTTCAAAATATGCATTATTACATACATTTCAATGATGAGGCCATTAAACTATTCAATTTGATGAAGTGATTTGAACATGAAGATTTCAAGGTTAACTTTTAAAAAGATGAACTCAAAAAACAATGCGACAGAATATGGATCAACAATTTAATTAAGTCACTTTCATCAGTTATTATCAAGGTAAATACCAGGTTATGATTTCAGATCAACAATTGACACGGATCGATGAATGTTTCATTGATATTAACTTGATCTTCATCAAGAACCAACTTTGCAATCAACTTCTTTTTCACCTTCTCCAACTTGTTAATACATTTCTTTAACAATTCAAGATCAAATGATGCTTATCATCTTAAAACATCATGATAAAAGGTAAAGTAAAGGGAAAAAGAAGGTAAATATAACTTGAATAGTCAACAAGTTTCCCTGATTGACTATTGAGACACATATATTTGTTCCGCTAATCAACTAGATCACTAACAAAAATAGTCCACCAAGTCTTGTAAGCTCGACCTAATTGGTTAATGTTCATTGGTTTGAAAAGGTCTTTGATTAACCTCGCAATGAAAGGTGTTTGTGTATTTTCTAATTAAACATGCTATAATTGTTTTAATATATAACTAAATTATAAATATCAAATTACCGTTGATTAAATTTATTATATGTTTTGTTAAACATGGTTTATATGAGAGCTTAAAGTGTTATTATGGGTCTGTACAAGAAGAAAGGACAAATTTTGAATTTTGATTTAGTTTACTTACCAATGTATGCTCATATCCGAGCGCGGATCCTCTGCGAGTCATTTTGGTGCTCGAATGGACAATCAAATCGTCCGACTAATTGAGTTTATTCAGAGCTAATGATTAATGACAAACCAAAATAAAAATTGAAAAATTATTAACTGTTAACGGAAGAAAATCAACAGACAAAAAGGTTAGCATGGCAGTGGCGTGGATTAAAAACAGTAGTATTGTTGGTAAATGTAATGTTATTTATCACCTATCATATGTATGAGATTTATGATAAAAATTGTTAAATTGTTGGACAAAGTTGGACAATAAGATAAATCGTTGCTTTAATTAATAAATACCTTTTGAACTGGGAATAATGGTATAGTCAGGCTGATTTCATTGGTAGTGGAAAGGGCATAGACTTAACATGTGACAAATAGAGAGAAAAAGTTGAGTTTTTAATATTAGAAGAAACTAGCTTTAATAAACATATTACAATATATAATTGTAATAATTAATCATTGAAATAGCACTTAATGGTTTGATTATCCTGTGTAAATGATGATCACGATGAGCAGAGTTTTGAACAGCAATTTGTCAAAGTGTGTAATAATCGAGAAACATTAAATAACAATGAACGAGGACAAGTTATTGATGAAAATGATTATGATGATAGGAAAGATGAGTGAATGGTGTAAAAGAGAGAGAGTGGGAGAGAGGGGGCAATGAAAGACGCAGATAAAGTCAGAAGATGAGAAAGATTTGAACAACAGAAAAGTAAAGATATAAAGACAAAAATATGATTTACTGTGAATAATTAACATAAGTTGCTAACTTGATTGTTAAGTTGACAATCGTCAGTGACATTGTTTTGTTTACAGATACTTTGTCTATACAAGATTTGTAAAGACACGGGGCAAACATTTGTTGATAGTTGAAGATGATTGAGATTAAGGATGATAGATACACATAACAGAGAAAAGAAAGGAAGATTAAAGAAGAGTGTGAAAATAAAAAGGGGAAAGTAAATCAACGTAAGAAAAGTATGGAAGCTTGTATTCTTATGATTCAAGCCAAAATACGTTTTAGTGAGCTTGAAGAAAGGGATTGAAAGAGAAGGAAAATTGTTGAAAGAGAGAAAGAAAGGGACTTAGAAAGACAGAAAGACAGTGAGTGAGCAAGTGTTCTCGCTAGAGTGAGAGAAAGAGAAGATGTAGGATGATGAAGATAAACCGGTAAAAGTGAGCTGATTTTTTCAATTGCAATTAGAGTGAATTTAAAATATAATGAGGAAGGTGAAAATAAGGTCACTTATTGTAATATTGTTCTGTACATTGGCAAATAAAAAGCCGATGATGGCGATGATTAAATATGATACTTAATTAAAGTGATTAGTTATTTGCGGTTATTTCAATTGATCAAATAAACAGTTTGGTTTTAAGTTAATATCCATCTAAAGCTTTGATGTTAAATGCGAGTTTCCATTGCAATAGCAATGTCGGTTGAGTCTCTCTATGATTGTTTTTGTATTGAGATTAATAATGATTCAAACTTTTTAATGACTGAATTTTACTTCTCAGTCTTGATTCATCATTGAAACAAGGTACACAAGTTCTTATTAACATTGCTTTAATCAAATTGTTCAAATTAACTCTCTCGTTTTGTTTTTGTACTTCATGCAAGTTTTCTAGGCAATTCTTTATCATTAAGCTCGTTTGGTTGAACATAATGAATTAGCAGTATTCATTAAATAATAATCTATTCAGTTTTGATTTTTGTTGTTGGCGTTATTTTGTCTAATGATTTTATTTGTTAATGACTAACGTCTGATGTTAGGTTAATTTTGATTCCGAGATAAATTGCAAAACATATTTTGTTTTTATTTTTAACTCTGTAATGATATTTAGTTAGAAGTTGAAAAGGACAAAATCACTTTTAATTACGATTAATTTACATACGAAATTATTTTAAAGGTTTACTATTTTGTACATAAAGAATTGAGTGAAATAAAAACAATTATATACAAAATTTATAACGCAGCATATTAGTATGATTTCAAAGTAGATGAATTTTCAAATTGTTGAGAACATGACCAAGTCAATTGTGAGTGAAAAGTATAAGTCTTTTATACAACAAAATATTTAACGAGATAACGACGCGCCAGAGCTGGTGAGCCACTATTGCGATAAATTAAGGATAGATTAAATGATATTTCTCGATTGAGATTAAAACGAGCCTATGAATTAAGAAAATTATATCAGTAATTAGTTGAAAGTATTTATGAGCGAATAAACGAACGAACCTTATCAACATCTGACTCGGAGTCAATCTCAGAAAGGCAATTTAATGCTCTTTCATAAAAGTGTACAGCTTCGTTAAATAGACCAAGTTGATGAAAAGCACGTCCAATGTTATATAGACTTTCTTGACATTCTCCTCGGGCCTCGAGATAAAGGTTGAGAAAAGCGCACATCTATTATACAGAAAATGAAAATAAAATTTATAAATGTTTGCAATAAAATAAGAATAATGTAATAATTTACCTGATTAAATGCAGAATGACGATTACTAGTAAATTTTTGACAGGCAAGATGAAGAAATCCAATGGCAATACAAAGAATAGCAAAGGGGTCTTTAGGATTTTCTTTATGTATATTTACATATTCTCCTGTTAAAAATAGAATTATGAAGAATTTAGATGAGTTAATTAGTGATAAATTAATTAAAAACTTACCCAAAGCATGTTTATAGCTTCCGCTAATTAAAGCATTGTGCCCATTGAAATAAGCTAAGGCTGTTATATCCGGAAATTTGATAAAGTGTCTTAAACAGAATCTGTTGTGTCTAAGATCTTGATAGACTAAATTGATTGTTGCACCAAATATGTTCCAAATCTGTTTATTTCGTATATCCTGATAAAGTAAAAGGGAGAATTGTAAAATATAACATTCAAAAACAAATGAGCTTAAAACAGACAATAGAAATAAAATTACCCTGGAAAGAGCATTCTTTGCCAGACTATAAGAAAATTTTTCATCTCGAACTTCGAAAAGTGCCATGAGAGCATAATAATCAATATGCTTTAAGTATTCTCCTTCACTAAAGGCGGAAGAATATGCAGACAATGCAATTCTAACTAATTCCTCTTTTTCATTCAGCTTTTCAAGGATAACTCGACACAGTTTTAGATAAATGTTAATAAAATCCTTGAAGTCAAGACCTTTACCAACAAAATCAAGATCCGATTCCCTTCTGTTGGTGATGCCCATTTCTTTTTGCACATCTCTTAAGTTTTCCAACCTTCTTGCCAAAGAAGATGATGTTGCAAGTATCATAAGTTCTCGCTCAGTATCGACAAACTCCATTTCATTGCTTAGAAGTAATTTAGCCGCATGCACAAAATCTTTCCACATCTCTTGACGATACAACAAGTCACATCGTAATTTGAGAAGCTCTAAGTTAACAATTGCAGAATTATCTTGATCTGAAACATTTGTCGCATCTTGAGGTCTACCAACTCTGATTAATAGATCTGTAAGCTCGAGTTTGGCTTCGTGATCATCTGGACACGATCGAACAACTTCTCTATAAGCTCGAATAGATTCGTCAAATTTTTCAAGTTGACGCAAACAGCGGGCATACTTTAACCATACTTGTGAATTGTGGCGAGCTTTACTAACAATTAATGCAGCTAAGAGTGGCTCGGCATCTTTGTGCAGCTCAACACCAGCATAAGCATCAGCAATGTCCAAGTAAAGATCACTCATTTTCTCTGCACTACCAATTGTTATACCGCGAATTAAATTTTTTACAGACAGCATACACCCTAAATTTATCAAACAAACAACAAGTTTTGCTCGCAAATCAACAGGTAACATCTCAAATGGCAATTTAATTTCAACTTTAGCAGGGCAGATTTTTGACCAATTATCAGGATCAATGTTGGTCAATTCTTCATCTTCAATTTCTAATTTGATACCACAGAATTCCCGGAAAATTTCTAATGTTTTTAAATACTTTTTCTTGAAAATTAACAGCTCCAAATATAGATTAACATCTTCACAAGTCACAAAATCTTGAAATTTGGCAAAAGTGGATTCCATTACTTTAAGACTAGAATTGATATCTTCATTATTAAAATAAATTTTAGCGATTTCTTTGGCCAACATCATTGCAAACTCTCCATCTCGGGTTTTTAATTCACCCAATAAACTAGTATAACCATCCAGAGCTTTTTTAAAATCACCAATCTTTTCAAAAAGTTGACACCTTTGCAATCGAATGTCAAAATTACCTGGACTGACTTTGATGGCTTTGTTAAGACATTTTATAGCTTGCGAATAATTTGCCTGCTCAATAGCCATATCAGCAACCTTAATCCAGTGTTCTCCATCGGATGGACAGAGGTAAGCAGCTATCAGATTATACTGGAAAGCCTTTTCAATTTGTCCCATCTCTTCATAAAGCATACCTAAAGTTTGAAATGGCTCTGGAGCAGTAGGTGCTTGACGTATTACTTCAGAACACATAGCGATAGCATCTTGATGACTACCTCGAGCAAAAGCCAAATTAGCCTCACCAACAAGCCCTAATAAATCTCTAGGTAATTTACTTCGTCTTGCTCCTTTGCGACCAGTATCCTTGCGTCTACCTTTTCTTTTAGATTGATTATCAGATATCCATTCAGGGTCACTTTGCTGGTCATCAGACTCTAGATCTTCTTGATGCAATTGAACTGGTGTATTAAATTTACGCTGGAACTAAAATAAAAAGGGCGCGATTATCAGCATCATGAGAATCAATTTACAGAGTAATTTAGCTTACATCTCGTTTTTCCATAACATCGGTCAGTTCATCAAACGAAATTTGGTTATCAAGATAACGCACAGTCAGTAGTTCGTCATCGATTGTGATCGTCGAGTCAATAATCTCATTCGTTTCATCTCTCTCCCTGTTGTCAGCAATTTGGTAGTTGTCAAGACTGTATACATTGTCTTCATTGTCACTTTCTTCAGAACCACCATCTTCGCTCATCACTTCACTTATAACTAAATTATTCTGGAAAATAGAAAAACAGACATAACTTATATTATGCATAAAATATGGCGATGAAATGATTGACAGATTATTATAAACAAAAGCTTACCGTTCTCCATGATTTCTTGAAAGTTTCCCATTGCTTCTCGGTAACCTCTTTCATAAGGTTATTGAGAAGCTCAGATGCATTGCCATCAGATTCCATAACTCAACAGAGCTAAAAGTTTGAAAGAGTTTACTAAATGGAAGCAAAAATAAAAAATTAAACTGATTAAACTTTACATGGTTTGTTACTACTGGTTACTTAGCAGTGGTAACTTAACACATGCAACTGAAACTTAAATTAAGCCCCATCTATCGAGTTTATTTTTCAACCACCAATAGGGGTTTAATTTCTGAAAATTTGTCAATTAATTGCTAAATTTATAAAGTTAATTTTCTTTATATTATTCCAAGTTAAAGTGAGATATCGACATCCACTGAAAAAGCTTATCAAAATTAATTTAACTTATATAATAGCTAACAATACAATCGTTTTCTTGGAAGATCAAATAGCGCGCTTAAGAAATATTAAACCTGTAGAGGGCGAGTCCCAAGTAGCAAGCCTTGTCTTAATTTTAAGGAGATTTTTTCATTTTTTGCTTAATTAATTTAGATTGTATTTGTCTGCATAATTAATTTTTATAATCGTTTCACTTTAATTAAAGTGATTGTAGTATTTGGTAAACATGACCGCACGAACATCTTCACAGCCACTACCTGCAAAGGAAAACGCCTTATTTAAAAAGATATTAAAGTGTTATGAGCATAAACAGTATAAGAATGGATTAAAATTTGCTAAACAAATTCTTTCTAACCCTAAATTTTCAGGTAAATATTGTTATTCTATATTTTTGAATTCATTCTTGAAATGTATTTTGATCATCTATTTGTTGAATCGAAATACTATAAAAATTACTGTTGATTTAAGTCCAGAATTGAATGGTAAAATGAGCCATGTGATTTTTCATTTTAACCTTTTTCTCTTATCTTGATTATTATATTCCATTTCTAACTGATTTATATTGTTGATTAATAGTTATTCTATGTTTCTCCTTCAAACTCCCCCTTATTTCAATCCCTTCTATTGCTTGCTCTTATTTTCCCATTTTAACTGTATCATTTTTTTCTATATTATATCTGCACTATCAGAACATGGAGAAACGCTTGCCATGAAAGGACTAACCTTGAATTGTTTGGGACGAAAAGAAGAGGCTTACGAGTATGTAAGACGAGGTTTAAGAAATGATCTTAAATCTCACGTTTGTTGGCACGTTTATGGTCTGCTTCAGAGAAGTGATCATAAATACGATGAAGCTATAAAGTGTTATCGAAATGCATTGAAATGGGATAAAGACAATATCCAGATTTTGCGAGATCTTAGTCTTTTACAAATTCAGATGAGAGATTTAGAAGGCTATCGTGATACACGATCTCAGCTATTGCATCTTCGACCAACACAAAGAGCATCATGGATTGGATATGCTATGGCCTATCATTTGCTAGGTGACTACGAGATAGCTGCTAATATCTTGGAAGAGTTCAGAAAGACCACGGCAAATGCTCAAAATAAAGGAGCGCACCGAGCCAGTAACTCTAAAACCACAGTTGACTATGAACAATCAGAACTAATTCTTTACCAAGTTATGGTTTATAAAGAAGGAGGGTTCCATGATGAAGCCTTGGAACATTTGAACAAGTATGGAGATAATGAAGTTTGTGATAAACTAGCCGTCCATGAATATAAAGCTGACCTACTCTTAAAGTTGAAGAAAAGTACGGAAGCCGTTAAAATTTTACGAGAGAATTTAATTGCTCGCAATCCTGAAAATACTAGTTATTATAAGCAATTAGAGGTAGCATTAGGATTAAGTGAGGCCGATATTGGTGATACTAATAATAACAAAAACGAAACCAATCATGCTGAGGGTGATATTGACCAGAGCAACCTTAGCAGTAATGGTAATACTGCTATTGATTGTTCTGATGTTTTTAGAAATGATCATGAGGAAGCCAAATTAAAACTTTACCAGGAGTTTCAAGAATTGTATCCCAAAGCTCAAATGCCATTCAGAATGCCATTAACCTTTATCATGGATGAAGCTAAATTCGAAAGACATGTTGAATCCTACATTAAGAAAAGCTTGAGGAAAGGACAGCCAGCATTATTCAGAGATTTGAAGAGCTTATATGCTCTACCAAAAAAGTGTTCATTTTCAAGTGGAGGCGATTTTGGTGCAAAATCTCAATCAATTTCTTTCACCTCATCTTCACCACCCTCTTCATTATTTACAAACAAATATTTACAACAACCATTATTCAAAAGACAAGTTATCGAAAAACTCTTTCTTAAATATCATGATAATCTCTTTAATCATGGTTATTTCGAATCTGCAGATTCAAGTGATGGTCTAGAGGATGCAACAACCATTCTATGGGTTGACTACTATTTAGCTCAACATTTTGATTACTTAGGAAATTATAAGGAAGCGTTGAAATTCATCAATGAAGCCCTTAGTCATACTCCAACCTTAATAGAGCTTTATGTGTTGAAAGGTAAAATTTACAAGCACGCGGGTAACATTGAAGAGGCAGTATTCTGCATGGAGGAAGCTCAAAGTTTAGATACAGCTGACCGTTATCTCAACTCAAAATGTGCAAAATATTTACTGAGAGCTAACCGCATTCGTGAAGCTGAGGAGATGTGTTCAAAGTTTACCCGTGAAGGGGTAAGTGCTAGTGATAATCTGAACGAAATGCAGTGTATGTGGTATCAGAATGAAGCAGCGCAAGCTTACCAGAGACTTGGTAAATGGGGCGACTCGCTAAAAAAGTGTATTGAAATTGATAGGCATTTTGCCGAGATAACAGAGGATCAATTTGATTTCCATACTTATTGTATGAGAAAAATGACCCTTCGATCTTACATGGGGCTTTTAAGATTGGAAGATGTCCTGAAAAGCCATGGATTCTACTTCGATGCTGCCAAGACTGCTATTGAAGTCTATCTTGGATTATATGACAAACCACTGGGAGATGAAGAAGTTGGTGAAAACATAAATCCTCAGGGAGTAAGTGCCTCTGAATATAAAAAGATGATGAGTAAACAGAGAAAAGCTAAGAAAAAAGCTGAAGCTAAGAAGGAACAAGGATCAGTCTCATCATCATCTACAACATTATCATCGAGTGTAACTACGACAACTACTGCATCATCTTTGTCAACTGCTACTACTGTCAACTCGGGGAATGCCAACTTGTCAAATTCAAGTGAAACTAATTCTCATCATCAAAATCATGGACAACCGAACCATTCTCAATCACATTCTCACTCCCTGAATTCAAATTCTTCTGGCTCTATGCCCAATTCAGGTGAAAAGTCTGATGGAAACAGCTCAGTAGCAGCTAACTCGGGCAAAGAGTCTACTGGAAGTGAAATGTTCAACGAGAAGTTAATTCCAAGTAAATTGGAGAGACCAGAGGACCCCTTAGAAGAAGCTATCAAATTCTTGAAACCATTACAATTATTGGTTAAAAATCGTATATCTACACATTTGATGGCTTTTGAAATTTATTACCGAAAAGAAAAGGTGATGTTAATGCTTCAAAGCTTGAAAAGAGCTATTAATTTAAACCCAAATCATCCAATTGTACATAGACAGCTAGCTTTGTTCTATGATTTTGTTGAAAAAAATCGAGAGAAGCTTAGTCAACCAATAAGGGAAGTTCTGAAATTGGAAATGAACAGAATATTAAATGTAAATACTGATGAGATAAAATCGGCTTTACAATTGAATGAAAAATTCTTAAAAAATAATGAGGATTCATTGGTACACCGTTTGGAAAGTTTAAAAGTGATTGCAATGTTAAAAAAAGGAAAACAATCAAGTGAACAATCTACTACCGTTAGTAATAACAACAATAACAAAGAAAATGTTGACAATAAAGAAAACAAAGTTTCAGGAGCAACGTCAACATCATCAACCAATAGTCAAGATGAAATATTCAAGAATTACCTTAACTCATTGAAAATTAACCTAGAATTTGATGATTTAGAGAAACTTAATGATGTTAATTTAGAATCATGTATCGATCTTATAAACTGTCTTAAAGATGGCATATTGGGTTCAATTAATCCATCATTGATCGAAAATATTGTTTATCGATGCCACAAACTTTTTCCTTATGCATCAGCTTTTTTACCAATGGATCCATGTGAGTCAAGCAGCTTCATTAAACCTGATGCAAGTCAATCTGAATCTTCCTCAATTGTCACTGGTTTGTCGCTCAATCAATGAATCCCACCAATTCAGTTGATTAAACTAAAGTCAACTCTTTGTATCTTCTATCTTAATCATATTGAATTGAAATATCTTGAAAAAAATAGAATAAAAACAGCGTTGTCTGAATATCAAGTTCATATCTTTTCTCATCTCCTCTATACCAATTTCTCTATTAATACATTTTTTGATTATTTGAAACTTACGTTATAACGCGTTTGTCGAATAAATTTTTGATTAAAGAATGACTTTAACAACCAATAAATATTCACAATTATTCAAAATTATATTCAATGACATTTAAACAAAAGTTCAGATGAAAATTTTAATTATTCTTCGAGTTAAACATGAACGATGCAACAAATCATTAACAACAATAAATTTTATTTACATTTTTATTTACATTCAAATGAAGGCAACAAATTTACAATAATCAAAAAAACTTATTAATTCAAAATAATCGACTCAACAGGTCATCACAGGTATGTCTATTCATCTGGATTTAATTTGCATTTTCTTCTGAAAGCTTGTCCAATCTCTCGAATCCAGTGGTTAGCAACTAAACAAAAATAAAAATTAAAATAAAGGTTAATGAAAAACCCAAAATGAGCTCAATAAGTTTAGTTGGATCTGATAATGTGAACAGGTAATTAAAATGGTTGAGTTCAATATTAATCCTTTGATTTACTCAGCTCAGTAACATGTATATTCATAAAACACATTTATGTGATTTAATCATTTTGCTCTTCCAAACCTAAACTATAATAATTAACATTTCCAAACTAACAATGAAATAAGATTACAAATATACAGTCAACCTTCCTTCATGGTCAACAAATTATTCAATTAATCAGAACAATCAACAATTAAACACATAATTCTCATTGTTGACTGCAAACTATCATCACAATTATCACTTTAATTGTTTCTTAAAACCACTTTGGGAAGTTAACTGTAAGAATGTATAAAATTAGGTAAAACGTGTTCAGCATACTGAGCTGTAAACTTGATGATTTTGATGACGATAAATAATGAGCAAATCAAGTTAAATAAAACTCAAGACATTTAGGATTGACCTGACAAGACGTAAATGTTTTTAGCTAATTTACCCCATTTCTCTCCTAAAAGGACAGGGCAAGCTCCGTGCATGGTATTTTCATAAGCTTCACCATTGTATTGTAAATTGTACCAGAAAGCAGCTGAATTTTTTCTCGGTTTTAAACTAACACCAAGTCGAGGGAAAACAGTTCCACCACCTTTTTGAACATCACTCAGCTAAAATGAAATAAAAAACATGACATTAGAAAAGAGAAAGAAATAAAATAATAAAAGGTAAAGTTGAGAAGAAGAACAGGAAAAGTAAGGAAAAAGTTTAAGCACAACATTGAATGTTATTAAGCAAATTATAAAGGCCAGGTTAATACGTTTAAAGATGTTTGATAGGAGAAGAGGACAAGAAAGAGTTTACATTGAATCAGCTGAGTTGATCAATTCAGACAAACCAAGAAAAGTCAACAAACAACATTATTTTTTGTGACCTTAACTTACATAAAACATTAAAGTTGCTGTTCTGTCTCCTGCATAAGCTTCCCTTTCTGGCACTAAATGACGCTCCTCTGGTGGTCGATCAACAATTAGATAGTCGTAATGAGGAGTATAATGTCCTCCCATCCCGTAGTTGGCCACTTGCATTAATTCTGAGTGGCTTTCATTCATTTTGGTTGATAAACCAGTAACCTCGGAAACTCGTCGATTGATTCGGTCAATAAGTTCATCATCATCTTCAGAAAACCAGGTTGTTTGACTGGTTCGAGTATCAGAAATTTCATCTTCTTTTAAACTATCCGTTTGAACCTTAGCCCGAGTCAACTGTATTTCAGGGAAAAACAAATTAATTAATTAAAAAAAGAAAATGTTATTAACCATTGACTAGATCAACGCAGCTCAATGAAGATTCAACGAACACGAGCAAAAGAAAATCTTTTTTTGTTCATCATTGAATGTCTTTTTATACTGACACATCAAACAATCATTAAATGTTTATAAATATAATTTGAAATGTTTTCTAATGACAATTAGATAACAATGTATTCAAGCTTTATTATCATTACCATCGAGTTGATTATGTAGATGACTAATTTTAAATTATTCATCTACATAATCAAAATATGCTTTTAATGTTTTGATTATCACAATTTAGGGCCATGAAACTTTTTTCATTTTTATGTTCATCATTCACTAGTCTAGTTGTGAATACAAAATTAGACTTGATACAAGATGTTTTAATGACAAAAATCAAAAATGAAACGATTTGCCAGAAAAATGAGCTTTTAATAGCTCTGATAACAATAATTGTTAGGCTCAGTGAACATGTAATTTGACGAAAGTAATCAATAGGTTAAGAATCTAACATTGTGAAAAGGTTGGTTAATTGAAAAAGAAAAGTAAACCAAAAATACAAAAAGAAATGGAGAAATTAAAGGCAATAATTACGTCCCATTTTCAATTAGATCAATTCAATTCAAGCTTTAACAGTTATAATAATAAGCATCCATTAAATTGTTAATATCATCTTAATCATGCATTGACCAATTCGCATGGTTAATTCAATATAATTTGTCAATATGTTACACATTAATCGGATTGAATTGTCACGATTAACGAGCAAATGTATTAAATAATCCTGAAAGAGATTATAATGCAATTGAGTGACAGAAATAAAAATTGTAAAATCTTGAAAATAAAAATTCATTCAAACATAAAATATGAAAAGGCAAAAAATGGTAAAAAATATTCAAGATGGCAAGAGTCTATCATGATGAATTAGTCCATTTCTCATTGTCCTTTAATTGAACAACTTTGATTGTCTTAATTGTAAGGAAAACAAAAATGATTGATAACCAGTCCAACAGCGGCAATTTATATGTAAATGTTGGTTCATGAAAACATTTTTCTCAGGTAAAAATATAAGTGGAAAAAGAGACTCAACTTTAAATTGGAGCTCAAATAGTTGAATAACATTAACCTAAACCTGAAGAAGAAGATGATGATGATAATGATGTATTTCTTCAACTTTTAGCTTACAAAAGTCTAACTAAGGTTAGGATCGTTGACAGTTAAATCAACAGGAAAGATTCATCTGAATATCATCATCATAAGCCTTTTGGATCCAAATCAATCTTTCGTTTGGTTTCATTTTTCTGACTGAATTGTGGTGATTCTTTGATTGACTGGTTGATTAAGTTAATGGTCATAATAGCGGTGATGCCAACTAACTTACCGCTGGAGCTGCCATTTCTCTAATTGTATCCGACTCTGAGTCTGTTAGAAGATCATGAAACATCGCAATGAACGGGACTTTATGAAAAACTTCAACTTTAACAGGTTGCAATATTAACCATTTGCTTCCCATGTTTGAATAGTAACATGTTAAATCCTTGGTTTCAGCAGGAGTCTAAAAGAGTAAAGAAAAAAGCAAATTAAAATTACAGCGAACTAAATGGCTTGAAATGAGTTCAAGAATCAAGCTTTGAGTTGATTAACGATTTAAAAGTGCCAACTTTGAGATTTCAATGTTCATATTTTTGTAAATTTTAAGTACATTGCTATTATGCACATCGCTAGTTATCAATTGAAGTTGAATTCAGCGAATGAAGAAAGTATTAATTCAGCATTAGGATCAATTAGTTCTCTTCCCTATTGTTTTCAATAAACTTTGATTAATAACTATAAAATATACTTATAAAGATGTGTATTTATCATTGCTTCAATTTTAATGCTGATTGTTGAATAGTACAGTTATTTGCTTCAACATTTCAATTGATGAGAAACCAACTGATGTATAATACAACAATCAACTTCTGGTTCTATTAACCTTGACTTGATTTTTAGGTAATATTCATCATTGAATGAGTTATAAAGGCACTTTGAGTGGGCTAAGCTTAAAAGACAGTAGCACTTGATGAGGAAACAATCACTTCATAGTTTGATAATTTTGCTTGCATTTTGTTAATTTGATTACACTTCCTCTTATTATTGTTCGATATTGTCTTGACAAGATACAAATCACAAAATTGAAACCATTAAATATAATAATAATAATAACATTATTGGAGAAGTGACCATAACTAAGATTGTTAGTAAAATATATAGATTGTTGGAGCTAAATTTTGTTTCCAGATTCTCACAATTGTGGTTTAAAGTTGGTCACTAAAGCAAAGTAAATCGTTTCAAAATTATACTTTAAGGATGTAATTATAATGCTATTGTAATCGAGCAAAATCGATTAACCGATGTAAAACTATTATCATTATTAATATATTTGATTTCCTCTCCATCATTCACTTTCCATTTTGTAAGAATTGATGAGAAAACTGACTGCTGATTCATCTAATCAAATTACTGGTTCAGACTCCAATCAAATTTGTAACAAGCAACAAAAAATAAACTGGAAATAAAAATAATAACTCAAAATGAACACACATTACATTCGGAGTCTACTTTGTCTAATTTTGTGTGTAAACTAGGGATTGTTAACCAAGAATGAATCGAGCATTAATAGTCGCTTCTTTTCAATATTGTACTGAAAATCGACAATGGTTAGGTATTGTAAAGTAGGGCATTCAATAAGTATTGTGCATTAATTAAACGACCAGATGGACTTTTATCCGATTTACTTACTATTACTACAAGTATATTTTTGAAACATTATTCCAATAGTAGATGTTGAGCAATTATTAAATTGTCTTAAGGCTTTCAACTTTTCAGCTCGTTATCATAATATTCATCATCATCTCACTTTCATCTTCATTTATACAATTTGATATTTTACAACAATTTATCCTCATCTCAAGCAAATGAAACTAATGTTATAAATGTAATGCGTCCATCGCTTGTTTTACACCGTCAGCTGTGTTTTGATCAGTGTAACTGTTGCCGTGAGCTTGATTGCCTAAATAGGGTTTTATTATACTTCATCTTTAACATTCCTTAAGACGCATTTATAATTTAATCAATGAACAGGTAAGAAAAAGAAAAGCTATATTTAGATCTAATTTATCCGGAAGAACGGAAAACAACATTTTCCTACTTCTTTTCTCAGCTTGTTTCCAGGTTGTCAATTGCAATTTTTATAACTTTTCCTGAAATAATTTTAATTGTTGTTTTCTTATTATATCCTTCTTGATCCATATATTTAGATAATCTAATAAATTGATTTCTGATACAACTCAACATATTGCAATTAACGTTTTCAGAACAGTCGATCGTAATCATAATTGACATTGATGAGCGGTTAAGCTGCAATAAATTTTCAATAATAAATGTCATTTAATTTAATTGCCTATTGAAATTATTTACCAAATCATGTTATCTTTTGTTGTGAATAAAATACACATCGTTAATCATATTGAAAAATAAATTAAATGGTAAGAATAAATACAAAAAAAGCTTCAAACCAGTAAATTACAATAATTGTTAACACTTTCACTTTCTTCGGCAACTCAGCGCTCATTAAAATGATGATCATTGAACGATACAAAATATGTAACAAAAATTTAAATGATCTCTTAACAGTTAACAACAATTAACAGAACAATAATTCACACAATTAGATGCAAATTTAGACTGAATGAATTGTAGTTAGCAATTTGATTATAATTCACCAGATGGAAAAGAGAAATCATTTTTAGGTGAATATTTCCAGTCTAATTGATACAATCTTGTTCACATTTCAATTTTAAACATTTACACATGATTCGAGTTGATTTGAGAACCATAAATATAAGCCAAAAATTGATTGATGTGTACATTAAAGACAGCAAATTGATATCTAATGAAGCAAAGTAAACATTAACACAAATTAAAGATCATTTGAAATCAAAGTGATCTTGATTTTTATAAATCAAACTCAGATTAATGTTACTGCTGTTGATAATGATGATGTTTATGGCTTAGGTGAAGGATTAAGAGATGAGAGTGAACTTTTGGTACGTGTTTAGAGACACGAAAACGCGTGACTAGTTTTGTCTCGAAATCAGGTTTACTTGTCTAATGATGATCAGTTAACAAAGTATTAAGCTCAAATTTTGGAGGAAAAGATGGTTTATTAAAGCTGCAAAAGTGATTCTTTAATGCTGAGTAATTCACTTTGTCGTTGATTATCACGCTTTCACCGAAAATCAGTTTAAAACAAACAATCAAACGAACAAGTATGTATACAGTAATTTAAAAGCTCATCTTAAGGGCTTTTACCGAGTTTTGCAGTTCATTTGAATGGATAAACATAAAACTGTACAGAACTCAAAACAAATCTTACAAATCAAAAAGTTACAAGTTGGTGGGTTTGATATTAAATGCAAAATGTGAAGAGCATCTCATTCAATATCACATTCATCAACTGATCAATTCAATGAACTTAGAAAACTTCTATTATGTGAACAACTTTCTTCAGAAAAGCAGTAAACTGAACTTCAATATGTAATTCTTAATCTTATATTGCAAGCGAAAGTGACACAAATTTTGTTCAATTGCAATTATTTGTGAGACTAATTCAGTTCCAGATTACCTGGTAACATATTATTTGATTAATATACACAATCAAAGAAACAACAACAATATTACGATGAAAATCTGTAGTTATAATGATGATGAACATTAGCTAATCTGTGACCTCGTCATGGTAAAGGTTTCTTGCTGTGTTTTGTTTTCATTTTCATTTCCATCTTTTCCTTGATTCAGTCAGAAAGAATGACAATATATCATTCATCATGTTATTATGATAAAAAACGCTTCTAATATTGCATTTCAAACATGTTTAAATTAAAAGGAAAACAAATAAAGGTAAAAGTATTTCATTTTTTTGGGAAAACTGTTAAAGGTAACAAATGTTGTCGTCTCAGATCACAGCTATCATTACGGCCAAACTTATTGAGATTTGACTATTTGGTGATGTTAATCAAATCATGATAAATAATCAAATTTAGTGATAATACCAGGAAGATGTTCAACTGATATAACTTTGACCTGAGGCTTAAATTTTGTATCATCTCACAATGAGTATATAAATAATGTTGGTAAAACCGGAAAAACCAACATTTTAACTGTTCCTGAGCAGCTTTATTTGCTTCATTTTGATGTTTAAAAAAATATAAAATATTCCTCAATTCATATTTCAATATAAATTTGTTGATCCTGTTTCAACTGTTGTAATATTTGAACACATTTTGAACATTTCTCCCACATAATTAAAATATTAATAACAGAAACATTGACGAACATGTAAATAATGATGATAATGAACAACCCTTCTTCATCTTCATCAATTTTCTTGAGCCATCACTCTTTGAATATTAAATTTTTGTCTCTCAATTGGTTAAGAAGCAGCAAATTTGGCTTTGAGGTATTACAGTTTTGACCATGATAATTTAATTTACAATTTTTATGGTCATGTTACAGTTCATCAGTTTGGTTGATAATATACCCTAAGATTTACTGGAATTGTCTGCCAATCATTAAGAAATTTTTCTGGTTCAGGGCAGAAATGAACGAATCCTTAATAATGATAACAACAGCAAGGATACAACACTAACCATAAGATTCATACCAATATCAATGATCTAAAATTAATTCCTGTTCCATCACACGTTGATTATAAAGGGTTTAAGGGTAAAATAATTTGTATCACTGTACAGCTATTAATTCTTGTACGCTTGGTTGATGAATTTCCAATCAAAGACTTGCTCTCCATTACCATGCGTTAACATGTATACAAGTTTATCAATTTTCACTTCTTCAATAAAGATTTTAAAGCTCAATTTAAACTGTTTTAGATCTCCTTTTGCATTAAACAAACACAAATTGCAAATCTTTCTAAATTTATTGAAAACTAAATGCTGATTCAACTAAAGCAGAAATTAAAATAAAGTAATTCGCATGTGAATGAAAAAATATAAAATGATATCAAATATGCATCTATTGCATTGTATTCTTACTGCAATATTAAACTGTCCTTTTAATTGTTGACCTGCTTGATTAATGATAAGGCTTTTATGCGCTTCATTTTCCACTGCTAACAATGAGCGCTGATTACTTTTGAATTGTGTTTTATCGCACTTTCTCGAACTTGATTCCCATTATCATCCTCTTGCCTCTCATTTATATCTTTAAACAGTAATGGCAAGTGAACATGTTTTGTTTTTTGCTTTCAACTTTTAGTGTCATTTTAGTGTCTGAAGGTTAATTGACTCTTGATTTTGTTTTGTTGTTTCTGCTGCTGTTGTTTGTAATCTTAACAGCATTCTTGTTCATTACGGAAAGTACGGCACTAATCATGATCAGATAAATTCATCGGAGTATACAATTTTCTCTCAAGTCCTTGTAATAATTACACTCTCGGTTATCGGTTGAAAGCATATCTTGTTTCGGTTAATTTGGTTTATGACTAACTTTTGCGTTTTTACTTGATGCTGATTTCGTTTTGATCATCACTGTCATCGGAACTTGACTAAACAACATGTTCATGCTAAAACAATTCATCTTCATCAAAAGTACAATTAAATGGGTTATTTGTTTTCGAGGGAAAAGGTTCAGATCAGATTATCAGATTTAGTTGTTCTCACCCTGAAAACTTCTCCTCTGCAAAGCTCTTGGTAATTCCGATAGTCGTCATTATCACCATCAAGGAATCTCATCGTATGAGGTGGTCTCGAGTTGTTGAGTATCATGGAAATGTTGGTCCAATAAGTTGGTGAAAGTTCATCATGCTGATCACAAGAAAAGAAAGGATTGATCAGAAATGCAGTGCTTGTTATTGATTTGAAGCTTTTAAAGATAAAGAAGTAGTTTTTGCTCATCATTGACATTTAAATCAATCACCTATTCCTTCATCAATAACTTTATTAATGATTGATTGTCAATTACAATGTTATTGCACTGATGGGTTTACATGATTTTATTTGAATTGTTATTTTCTATTGTAGAAACATTTCTATTAATGAAACATTTTTTCCTGTTTGCCTTTTTATCGTTAACAGACTTATCTTTGAATGACCAAGTAATTGAATTGAATTGAAAGAGATTAACTTACTATTTGAACAGCCATGTTGTAAAAAGGAATTATCTCTTCGACTGGAGCCGTTCTATTCCGTTCAAGATGCGCCTTACGTAAAGCTTCATCAAACCATTCTATGGCTTGACCATAATAACCGTTATTGAATGAATGTTTACCCAGATACAAACAATCTCGGCCTGATTTGTTTTAATTGCAGGTTGGAAGAAAAGGAAGGTGAAACAAGGAAGGAGAAAAGAAAATCATTAAATTCAAGATTATCAAACAACATTCAATAATCATTCTGAATGTGAGTTGATTGATCATCATCGATTGTTATTATTAGCTGATTTTTAAGTGCTTCGCGTTTTCCATTTCATGTTGTTTCGACGCTAATATAAAATGTATATTAATAGACTACATTCGTAATCCATTTTCTTACTTGTTAATTGAACTTTTGTTGGTAGATCTAGGATTCTGCCTCGAGCGATATCACTCATGTTAAGTTTATAAGTATCAGTGAGGCGAACCAGGGCAAGGGCAGCTCCTCTCAGGTCATCTTTAGTTGGCAAAAGCTCAGAATAATCGTTAACCAGTTGTTCAACAGCTAAAAATAAATAATTTACCGTTAATTTAAATGTGCTCTTGAAAAGTGTTAAAACCTAATCCCAACCACAACAAGTTTCATCCAATAATTTCTTTATTTTGTAGACAAACCTCTATTCTATTATCTCTCATTTTTCTTTTTTTTTCGTATCTTTACTCTTATCCTTCTCCATCTGTTTAATTAAAAATTATATTTCATAACAAGAATGTTTCACAATTCGCCATTCCGTTCATTTCAAAGTATAGTTCCATTTCAGACTTTAACGCCAATTCAAGGACTCTGTAGGTTCTGTAACAACCAGGGAATAGTACACAACATTTGTGCTTGTCAACCACCAAATAATCAAGCTCACGCTCAATGTTTGATTCGATCGATAAACAACACAGTATCATCCCATTGCGTCTATTGTGGACAGTCTTACAGAGGAGTCTTGGTCACATTTAACCGTCCTTCTTGTCGCGAATGGGTTCGACGTGATGAAAGAGCCAAATATGATCTGATTGTTGTTCCATTGGTTGTACTCTTTGCCTATTACCTTGCATTCCTCGGTTACCTTAATTATATAACAAACTACGGATCTCTAAATACTTTGTTCCAGTTTGTTCTCATCAACTTTGTAACCTTCATTTTAATGGCTTCAGTAATTTCAACCCTGTTAGCCATTATAAAGATATTTTTTGATGTCGATGATTGGAGACGAAGGAATACAGATGCTATTATTGTGCCAATGTTTTCCAGTGCCCAATGAAACAAAGGACCGGCTTCTTTTCACCACGTTGTCCACCACTTTTTTAATCTCTGCTTCAAACACTTTTTCACCGTATTGTCTATCACATTGTCCACCATCCAAGTCTAACACATTCACCAAATCAATCAACACTACTTTATAAAGAGACTTTCTCAATAAAGTTGCTTGTCAAATGTCCACTACTTTATCCACCACATTTGCAATCACATTTTTTCATCATCCAAATGCACCAGATTGTTCATCTTTTTTCGGATATCATGATGATGAATTTGGGTGTATTAGATTTGGGTGGTGGACGATGTGGTGGACAATACAGTGAAAAAGGTGTCTGAAAAAGAGATTGAAAAAGTGGTGGATGTGATGGCAAAAAGTCGGTCCCATGAAACATTCATTCGATTCAATTTATAGAATTGCTTCTAAGAATAGATTAAACCACTACCACTAGTTTAAAAGTAACAATGTAATTAAAATGTTGTTATAATTTAATTTAATCCAATTGTGAGATTAAAAATTCTTAAATTCTCATCTGTTAATTGGTAAAACTGTGCTGGTAACCAGTGTGAGTAACCAATGCAGTTTATAAGAAATGACCATTAAGGTAAACTAATGGTTACCCTGTACTGAGTAGTTTAACCAATGTTAATAACTAACATTAACATCTATAATCAATAAATACCCAAACTTTTAGGTTATACATGAAGCTCATGATTTTATTAGACTAACAACTGTAGTGAATCTTGGAGTTGCTAAAATCATCTAACCAGAAGTTAGGAAAGGTTTGAATTGTCAATTTGCTCTCAAAAAAGAGGTAACACTCAAGACTTTGTTATTATTTAGTAATGACTGAAAACTCAAAAAGGATGTCAATCAAAGATTGCTTTTGAATTTTTGATTAACTCAACTTCAATCAACCATTAATTTCATATAATAATTATAATTTCGGATCCATTGAATAGTCAAGTTGTTCATACAATTGTTGAACTGGTAACAAAAAATGCTCAGGTTAACCTGTTGAAACAAATTTTTTTGTTCAAGAATCAGTCAACAATCAATTATTGATTCATCAAAATTTGACTATCAATTGGTATTAACAGTCAAAATGAACTCTGATTAAGATGTGCAAATAATTGATTTGTAAAGCTTTCAGACAACATTATAATAACTGCCATTACAGATGCATCTAAAGGTTATCTTTTTTATCGTTAGATCAACTCTCAATTTAAAACAACGATATAAACAACGAAAGCAAGAGTCTTGTTGATCTAGCGATTTAAGCTGTTCATCAAAATTGTTAAAACTCTAATCTTTAGAATCAATAAGAGTTGCTTTTATAAAATAACAAAACTTTGGGTTAGAAACATCTTGTTTGATTTGCTTTTTTCAATTCCTTGATTTATCTGTTAATTATTTGATCAGACTTGTTGTAATTCAGTTGGAAAGATTGAAATGTTCAAATAAATGTACTTACATTGCCATTCATTGGTTTTCATCGCTATTTTCAAGCTTTCCCAATCAACTGTTAATCGTTTAACCAATTGGAAAGCTTGTATTGGATTACCGATTATCTCTTCAGTTGAATCTTTCCCTCGAAGCTCAGGTAAACCAGCAGTTCGAGAAAATTCATCCAGATAACTTGATATTAAACAGAAAATATAATTAACATTAAAAAATTAACCGGTTATTTGATCTCAAAAATGATAAAATAATGGTTACTGTATTTGATAACAGCTTGACATTATTATGAATCTCGATATAAATCAATTAATACCGAGAAAAGTGCATTTTCACGATTAAACAATCATTACGTTTCAATTTCAATAAATTACAATTTATTCACGTATTGATCAATAATATTTATATTTACTGTTAGACGCACAAGTTGACACTGAAGCCATTACGATCATATCTGTTATAAACTTGTATTTGCAAATAGCAATACGCATTTATAAGAGAAAGTCTAAAGCCCATTTCTTTAAACTGTGACAATTACGTAAAAAGATTTTAATTTAAATTATTGACAAATTGTGATTGACTTATAAAATTTGAAATCAGACAAAAATGTTAATCGTTTTCATACAATAAGAGTTAGACACTTACGTTCGAACTGTATTGAGTTTAGCTTGAGCTTCGACGACATAATCATTAAGGGATGAGATTAAATGACGCTCAAGATACATCAAACTTCTGAGATGGGCAGTTGATGAGAAGATATCACAATTAACTGGACTAAGATGATTTGATATTGCTATAGCAAATAAACTGAAATAAAATCGCCAAATCATCTTGACAAAGACACTAATGAACACAATATACACTTTTAAATAACAATGATGTTAAGCTTTAGCGTTGAATTGTAACCAAATGTTGATGCACCGAGTCACAAGCACGATATATATCTCAATTTCACTTATTTATCCACATGTACATATAATTCAATTTGGCTTTATTGATATTCTGAGTAGCGACAAGTAGGGTTATTGTTATCACAGTTGTAACATTAAGTAGGAACTAATCGATTTGTTAAAACATATCCACATGGACCAGTTGATCAAGTTTATTATTTTAGTATTTGGTCTTCTTGAATATGTTACACTTTAAGTTTGCACTATCAAATCCAGTACCTAAATGAGATCTGAACATAAAATGAGATTAGCAACTCAGAACTTGATACTAGTGATACAACGTTCTCCACTCTCTTTTCTTACTTTGATTCTCCCTTTCTTCTGATTATCTTCATCTTCTCTCTTCATTCTTAATTCATTTTTTAACGACTCCCTTATTCTCACCCGTTAGCTCAACTTGTTTTCACCTTTAGGGAAAGAAGCAAAAGTAGGTTACCGATAATCATGAGGCAAGGAATATCAAATTTGATGAAGAGTAGCAAACATCCATTTACATTTACAGGAATTAACTCTTCTCTTTCTCCCCCTTTAAATCATTATCTTGATCCTAATAATCTAGTTATAGTTGAGCAAATCTTTTCATTTCCATTCTGTGGTTAAACTCCTTGCTTTATGCATCTTATGTTTCGCTTTTACTGTCAATCGGACGAGAAATTTTTATTCCCTGATTCAACTGGAAAATCATTACAATCATGAAAAAGAGACATCATTAAGGGTTGGTAATGGGGATCAATTTATTGGCATAGTTTTTAATCAGCTCAATCAGTTTAATGTTAATTTTAAAATTTTAGTTTAATCTCCTTTTTATAACCAATATCTAGACGCATGAATTCAAAGTTAAACATGATTTTTATGAAATCTTGCTGGTTTTAGAGAAAATAACACCGACAAAGAAGAAATCAGATAATTTTTGATTAAATTTATTGTATTCCTGATTGAAAAGATTCGGAGACAAATTTCAAAGAGAATACAAACTAATTTATTTGACTTAACAATATTTGCTTTAGATTCACTTGCACTATTTATAAAGACTTCCAATTTGAATAAAATTCTGAGTCACATGTTTTTATGATAAATGATCATTTAGGATCTGGAGTGTGATCAGACTGAAATCCAACATTCAGCCAGAAACCGAAGAAACCGCTAATTACCAAAGACGGAAGTATGATTTTGGCTGAAATAACAGGATCGTTCCAATCTTTGAAAAACTCAATTATTCTTTTACCATCAACCTGTCTTCTAGGTTGACTTGTATGGATTGGCCTGAAGTAGAGGCATTGCCGAGCAATCAAAAGCTTGGATAACATCTTGAGCTGCAATTAGAAGAATAATAAACATAAATTAGCCCAAGTGATTTAGTAAATAAAAATAAGAGTTTAATTCTGATTTAACTTACCTGAGAGGTTATAAACAAAAGGTTACAATGAGTAGATCAGATACAAGATCCGGATCATATAAGAATTGATATGTTGTTTGGGCGCCCAAATTGAAATCAATAGCATGCTAACAACAGTATTGTAAGTTTTCCTATTATAAAAAAATAATGAGTTACTAACGAAAGCAACTAATCAAGATCGTGGATTCATTATTGGACAGTGTATTCATTTCAACTTCTCGTTATAATAATCTTATATTTATAATAACCAATAAATCAAATTTATTATATGGACTGTTTGAAATGTTGTTTCTTTGTAAACCGGTTTTTTGAAATGACATCAATGTAAACGTATTACACTGGAAATATATTTCCTTCAGTTCTGCCGAAGACTGCCATTCTGAGATAAAATTCAATCTGTTAAGAATTAAACTGTGCTTGGACAACCTATTATTATATACGGTGCTCAACAAAACACAATGGCTAATCAAGTGAAAAAAGTTACTGTCCGAGCTCCCGTTAACATTGCTGTAATCAAATACTGTAAGATATCTTTTTCGTTAATTATTTATATTCATGTGATTAATTGTGTTTATTTTCGTTTCAGGGGGTAAAAATGATGAAAAATTGATCACTCCAATCAATAATTCGATTTCGGCCACCCTTTCCATTGACGACCTTTGTGCAACAACAACTATTTCAATTTCCCCAATGTACCAGGCAGATCAGTTCTGGCTCAATGGAGAAGAACAGTCAATAAGTGGAAATAAGAGGTTGTCTCATTGCTTGGAGAAATGTAGGTTAAGTACCATCAACTAATTTACACATTTATTGAATTGATGACTTACTAGCTTCTTCACCTATATTTATTTTCTAGTCAGAGCCTTGAAAAGTGAGATTAAAGATCACTTGAAGATAGAATCGCATAATAATTTTCCTACAGCCGCTGGTTTAGCAAGTTCGGCTGCTGGATATGCTTGCTTGATATATGCTTTGGGATCCCTATTTGGAATCAGGGACGGTAAACAGCTTTCAATATTAGCCCGTCAAGGATCTGGAAGTGCCTGTAGATCGGTTTATGGCGGTTTTGTCGAATGGTTTGCAGGGAATGATTCAGAAACATCATTTGCTGCTCAAATAGTCGATGAAAATCATTGGCCATCTTTACGAGTTATCATTTTGATTGTAAATGATAAGGAAAAAGACGTCCCTAGCACCAGTGCAATGAAAAGATCAGTTGAAACAAGTGAATTAATTCGTTATAGAGCTGAAAAAGTTGTCCCAGAACGATGTATAAAAATGAGGGAAGCAATCAAGACAAAGGATTTCGAAAAATTTGCTGAATTAACTATGAAAGATAGCAATCAATTTCATGCTATAACTCAAGATACTTATCCTCCAGTTCGATACATGAATGATGTCTCTTGGTCAATTATTTCCCTTGTTCACGGTTATAATGATTTTATTGGCTCAACTAAAGTTGCTTATACTTTCGATGCTGGACCTAATGCAGTTCTTTTCATGGAGGAAGATCAAGTTGGAAAATTTATGATGGCAGTTAATCATTTCTTTCCAATTAATAAACTAGATGGTCTATTTAGAGGCCAACCGATTCCTAAGGAAACAATTAACCAAGGAATGATTGACTATTTGTCTAAAAAGATAAATATTAAGGAAGACAGTTTGAAAGGCATAATTTATACAAAAGTAGGATGTGGACCTAAAATTTCAGCTCAAGAGTCGAATTAATTCATAATTTTTCCAGCAGTTTAGTGTTTTTTATTCAAACTAGACAAGCAATGAAAATTAAATTTACTTTTTGAATAATTAAGTGCCATTACTACGTCAAACTTCTTCAAATGAAATTTCAATTATTTTACTGACCATTAATATGAGCAATTAAATTACAACTTTATCAATTTAATAATATTAAAGTTTTATTTGACTATAAAACCTTCTGTCATCAAAATTATATCTTTATTTTTTTGATTTAAATTTTTCATAAATAATTTTCTCTTTTTGCACATGTATTTTTATCCACAACTTATAATTGTAATTCTTAATAAACTGTTTTTATGTTAATCCAAATCTTTTTCACTTTATTAAGCTATCAAGCAAATTGAGGATAAATTCTCGATCAAACATCAACTTTCGCTGTTCAACACAATTTATAAAATTAGCGCCTATTTCCTTAAGCTCTTAAAAGACTTGTTTACATTCTTCTGTTGACCAGAAAAAGTGTAACTCAGTCAATTTTGTGCGCATTTTATTCGTTTATTATTATTTACTAATCAACATGAATAGTACATTGGAGAATGCTAATCCGTTAATTTATGAACGAATTGATCGTAGGCAATTCACTGGAACTGAATTGGATGATGAGATAGATGACGATTTTGATCCCAGAGAGGTTTATGATCATATAAGGAACATCAAAGATCCTGAACATCCTCTTACACTGGAAGAGCTCAATGTTGTCTCTGAATCAAATGTTCATGTTGACGAGGAAAACAACTTGATTGAAGTTCATTTTACACCAACAATTGATCGATGTTCCATGGCTACTCTAATTGGACTCTCTATCATGGTGAAGCTGATGCGATGTCTCCCACCAAGGTTCAAAATCGATGTTAAGATCAGCAAAGGAAGCCATTCAACTGAGGATGCAATAAATAAACAATTGAATGATAAAGAAAGGGTTGCTGCTGCTCTAGAGAATCCAAGTTTGTTGCAAGTAATCAACATGTGCCTCAAAGATTCAATCTAATTTGCAAGTTACCCGAATGCTGCCATTTTAATAAGGACCTTTTGCTAGACCCAACTGTGGTAAGATGCTATTGTACCAATTGGGATCAAGATTCTTCATCGCGTTTGAAAGAAAAATAAAAATTTATCTTTTTTTGTATTCTATGTTACCGAATGTTTGTTTGACACAAAAAAGTCGTTTCACATTAATTTCCGTTGTTAGATTTTAGAGTGTAATACAATAAAAATGATACAAATTTGTTTTTTCTTGTTCTCGTTTCTCCAATAGATAAGACTACAGAAATTTTATTAGATTCAGAATTTATTAAGACAATCTAACAATGATTGTGATTCAGATTTTTTACAATCAAAGAAAATGTAATTACAGCAAATCATAGGTGTTGATGACACTAGACTAATGGTGTTCGGGACCATGGCCTTCACCTGGAGCATGATGATGAACACCTCCAGTTACAAACATCATGATAAACGCCCAAGTAGCGATTAAAGGTGTCATAATTCTCGCAGGCGTTTCTGATGTCGTTTTTTTTGATAAATAATCTTTAAATCGCTCAAAAGATCCTTCTTGAGCGTTAAATCTCGCTCTACTTGCGTGGATGTATCTCAAGTGACCAGGAGTTAAACAATTTTTGATTAGTACACATCTCGATAGCATGATCGTACGATAATTAATTGAACAATATAAAATCACAATTAGGAAATTTTAGATGAAATCCTTAAGATGATCCTGAAGGTTACAAATTGTTGACAAAATTAGAAGATACAACTATCGGATCTCAGTATTGGATAGAGTATAGGTGATAAAGCGCTATGTATGAAGTTAAAATGATGAAAAAAATAACTATTGATATAAAAAGATTAACCGTACTCATGAACCAAGCAATTTAATTAAAATCTAGTAATGAGTATGGAAGAAATATAATCAATAATTGATTGAAGCAACTAATAACTTAATTAGCTTTATGTTGCCACGAAATACTTGCAACATCCAAGGCTAAGGTATCGTTTATGCTTGGGTTATCGGATTTCCAAAAATCAATGGTATTCATTCTGATTGTAGTATGATTTAAGTATTTATTGAATAAAATAAATATCTATATATTTATTCATAAAATTTCAAAGAATCAACTTTTCTTATTATTTTTTCTTTGAGGATGTTTACAAGTGCCAGGAAGTCGACATATTTTACAAGAAAAACAATGAAACCAAGTATTTTTAACACACTTTTTACATATATTGCAATGTTTTGGTGGCCGACCATCTTTGGATGTACAGTTATCACATTCTTCACAGTGCCTATTATTTTCTGAAACATACCTTTTGCAAATTTCACAATATTTGTAACCTTCCTCCATGGGTAAAGTGAATACGTAGGACTGTATATTAGTGAATATTCTTACAATTGATCCTAATGATGAACGACATCGACAATCTTTCAAAGCTCTATGATTAGTATAATGAACTTTGTAATCTGTTAGTTTTAAATTTTTCATATACTGGGCAACTTTAGGTTCATTGAAATAAGGAAGAAACAACATTACTGCAAATTGATAGCTATCACGATTCAATTTAACAGCAGTTGATCCCGTTGTTCCAGGATGACCGTGTAATTCTAAATATCTGTCATGAATTTGATCTAATGTTCGTCCAAGTGCTTTGAGCAAGCCTCCAAAAGGTGGATCAATTACAACACAAGCTCGTCCTGGCTCACATTCTCGGAGAAACCTATCTAATTTAGATTGTCCCTCATTGCCTTCGAAGAAAAATCCATTGAACATATTAAACATAATGAAATGTTTTCGTAAATAAAACTGGCAATATCTTGGGTCGATGTCCAAGAGAACACTTTCCATATTCCAACTTCTTTTATTGCTTTGTACCTGGTTCGATAAAAGAAAAACTATATGAATTAATGGAGAAAATATAAATAATAAGATGAAAGCAAACCTGCTCATGGATCGATGGACAACCGATACAGATAATTCTGTTTAGCTCCAATCGTTGGAAGGTCTGTATAATAAAATTAACAGTGATGTTGTCAAAGAAATATTGAGCTTCTTTTTTTCTTTTAGTAGCAGCTTGAAGTAACAATGTCGGTCTTCTGATTAGCTTTAGAGGAATCTTATCGATGACATCATGTCTTTGGTGTTTATGATAATCTCGGTAGAGAAATAATTCTTCACATCTACGACAGTAAGCTCTCTCTTCCTTGCGTGCTTGCAAAACTTTAACTAATTTTTTTCGTATCTTTTTCCTTTGAACCACAAATTTTGAAGTATCAAGAGGATTTTTCAACAGTGGGCATTTATTATCACGGTATGCCGAACAAGCAAAGAACTTTTTGGTGCTATTACCAACTTTTTTAGACAAAAATAAAGTAGGGCCTGTAAGAAAAGTATGTTAATACTACATTAGTATCATGGAGAGAATAAATTTGTTCAAACAAGAATAGAATAAAAAAATACCTACCATGTTTACAATTGGGTTTTTTAACACATTCATCAAATATAACATCTAAACCCATAGATTGATTGGCAAACTTTTGAAAACTGTGAAAGTAACAGTCGATCAGTTAAAATAAACTAACATTTTTCATCACCGAGTAGCATGCATTAAAAAATTTTACTTACGTAGGTGATTCCATAATTGTTGATAAACTCCGTTCAAGAAACAATTTAAGAATTGTTGACTGTTCAAATAATCACAATTTAAAATTTGTTTGACAAATCAAAAACCATGAATTGATATTATTGATACTTTAGATAAGACTTAGCAAATTTTCCCAGAATAAGTTTTTAACACAACGAGAAATTGGAGAGAAACGAGAGAAACTTTCGTTGAACAATTTATTTCGAAAATGATTAAGGATTTCAAGAGATCGATCACATGAGCCATGAACAGAAGAGACCAGATGTTGAAAGCATGTAGAAACAAACAAGACAAGGATACATCTAGAAACTTTTTTTTACCATCAAACAGAGTAATATAACTGTGGCAACAGGTCAATGGGTTAACAACCTAATGTAATAGCTGCGAAAAAATAAAAAAATAATCAATTCTCATAAAATAATATGATTAATTAAGGTAATTGAAGTAGATCGATTTTAAAAAAGCTAGCTGTTTAATATCTAGACAGGACTATAGATGTCTCTGGGATTAAGCACGTTGTTTCATTTGATACCGGAGGCCCCCTAGAGTTGTTAACATTAAACTCTCGGTAAGTCAAATTTTTGTTTACCTAATTTAGCTGTTTAATTGAATTCTTAATTTCTCTATTGAATCAATTAGCAATGAGTTACTGGCGTGAAGTTGGTTTGACTTATCTTAAATTCAGTAACATCGCTGCTGCTACTGTTAGAAAATCTGTAAAAGCAGATAAACGAGGTGATTTTGCCTCAAGAGCTCAAAGCTTTATTAAAAATATTACTAAAAAATCTTAAAATGTAGAATATTACATCAAATTAATGTTTCTTACTCTCCTCAACATCTTATTATCTAGTGTTTTTTAGTTTTGCCCAACCTTAAAACCATCCATTTAAAATGAGTGTTAAAGTCAACAATTTGCTCTTCCAATTTGTGACTGGATCAATAGGAAATGGATTAATCTGTATAGCTGATGAATCAACCAAGCGAATTGGATTAGAATTGTTCAAAAACTTTATATCGAATTCTCCAAACTTAGGAGGACATCTTTTGCTTCTAGAAAACCCTGTTAATTGTTTCAAACTAGATCCATCTATCAAAATAAAGATCCATCAATGCCTTGGAACCTCTATTGATTATCCTGATGAATTGGAAATGATTCAATCCATTCCATCTGGTCGTGAATTATTTATAGACGCACTTACACCCTTTTTTATCCTCCATTCGGATCAATTTCCTGGGATGATTCTCGAGTTGAAAAAAAAGTTTTCTCGAATCGTTGCTTTAGTTTCCCTGGAATCTCTATCTTCTAATGGTCTACCCATAATCAAAGATTTAGCTGACTGTTTCATCAACGTAATGCCAAATAATACTAATTGTCAAGCCATAGTTAATTACAAGAAGCCAAGCAGCCGCTTAGGATGTAATCTTATCAGAGTCAAGGAAACTTTCTCTATTATAAATGGAAAATTTTCTTACATTAAAAATTGCGAATCACGAAAAAAAGAATCAGAGGAGCCAACAATTGAAGACTTGCCTTTCAATTTGAGATCAGCCGATGAAGATAATCTTGTCAAACGGACAAATAATTCACTCAACATGTAAGATAACAATTACATGTGCAATACATAAAGCGTGATTCAATAATTTACTACTCTTTTTCCCCACAGAAAATCCAATGAAGGAGGTAAAGTTTATTACGAGCCTGGCAAAGAAGATGATGTGGACGAGGAAGACCCAGACGAAGACCTTTTAATTTAATTTAACCTATTAACTCTTTTTGCCCACCTACTATTAACATTTTCCTTTTTCTTATTTTCTTCTGTTGGGGAGCAGAGAATAAAATTAAAGAATAAACCATATTGAATGATGATAAACTCAAATTCATTGCTGTGGATTTCTATGAAGAAATATCGAGTAAATTAATATAACATAAATCATAATTTGGCGTACGTAGAAACTTAACTTCGAGAATAATCAATAAAATACGAAGCAAAAACCAAATTAAGAAATGATTCAGTAAGTCTGCAAATATTTTGACAAAAACTAACAATAGAGAACCATCTATGAGATTAAATTAAAAATAAATCTTTGGTGTATTGATTAACGAGCGCCAGTTATAGGAATTCGAAAGGACTGATTTATTTTTGGATAAAAGCAGGTTCAAATCTAAATTAATTAAATAATAATAATTAAATTAAACTAAATAAATTTTCTTTTTATTAGTTTCCTTGCAATAAATAGAACTTACTGTTCCAAAAACTAGTCTAACCAAATGCATTTTTTGTTAAACATAGAAGTTTATAGCAACTTGGATGATAAATGAGGTCAGTCAAGAACAATAAAGTTAAGTTTGATTGATCAAGGATTGCAATTAATCATGTAAACCGTCCACTAACCATCGGATGATTAGGAACCCTCTGTTGGTGATATAATAAACAAAAATATTGAACTTTACAAAAAGAATAACAGAGTTTCCATTGGAAGCCGAGAAAAGTAGTTAAGGTTAATAGAGATAGGAGTTTAACCCAACCTACTAAGAATGCTTCGCAAGGTCTCTGCTCTTAACTCAATGTCATTTGGTTCGAATATCAAGTATTTGTTATGATTCCACTGAAAATCAGTAAGGTTATCATCATCAATTGATTCTTTAAGGTTTCATCCAAGTCGAATTGTTTTCTCATCCATAAATAATACAAAAATATAGACACGGAAAAAAACTAACCAGCGAGGAAACAATCTTTTGAAACAATTTAAAATTCCATTACATTACTCTCATGTTATCACTAAATTCAACAATTGTTGCAATTTATTTTGTTTGATGGTTGTGGTTTTATCCCTAGTTTCGCTCTCATTATAATCAACTTTATTTCTTTACAAAGATAATCATTTGTTTACATTTTTCTTTCCATTGACCGTCCACCAGGGAGACAAAGAAACCTTTCTTACCTCTGTTACCGTTAACAATTATCACTTTACTTGATCTATTTAAATCACTAGTTAACCTAAATTGAGTAATTTTTTGAATAATACATCGTAAACAACAAAAACAATCAAGCCATTTATACATAGTAAAATCGACGGAAAATAAAATTTACATTTTGTTGCATCTGAAAATCTGTGTCCTAAACCTTTATCTTTGTCCCCATAATTTTGTGGTTTAAAAATACAAAGGGTTACTTCTTTGAGTGAATGCTATTGTGATTGTAAATCAACATTGCGATCCAGCAATACAGTTCTAAGCATTTTGCCAATTAACTTTATTTAAACGCTCTGTGTTTAATTGTGTCTCAAAATCGGTCAAGGACCGTTAAAAATCCACCAAAATTTCGGACCCACGAGATTTCTCCAAGTTAACCTTCTCCTCTTTTCGTCAGAGTTTCTCCTCCACTACAAATTTTCTCAAGAGGAGATTTTCGTCTGGTGATCTTCAGGGTGAAGGTGATGAACAAGAAGATACCTCAGGATTACCTGGAAGATCGAACGTAATTCCATCAACAACAAGTCAACAATCATTACAATCTAAACAATATCAACAACCCCAATCTCAGCAGCAGCAACTACAACAACAACCTTCAACTCAACAATCATCATCATCTGGAGGATCAAATAATAGTGGAAGAATAGTTGGACCTCGGCCAGGAGTTACTAGTCAACCTCAACAATCTAGTGATTTATCATTAAATTTCGGCATGAAGAGCTCTACTACCTCAGCTCCAACCTCACCAGCCAAAAATGTTTCCTCATTTCTGTCAAGGGCTACTTCCTTAACAAGCTCGGTTACCTCCAATGTTGCTGGAGTTGCTGGTCAAATAAGTTCACGGATAAAGGATCCAAGCAAACAGAAGATTCTTTTAGTGATTGATGACCATCAAACCGATTGGTAAGTCAACACTTTCAGCTAATCAAAAAAGACACGATGAAGATGCGATGTTGATTTTGATATTAGTTGCTGAAGGAAGAAAAGAAATTAAGCTATCCAGGAAATAGGCGAAACTGACAAAATCAATATACATAATATTAATGATAATGAAAGGGGACAATAAATCAGGAAATAATAGAAATGATTATTATTGTAATAGATTAAACTCTTAACTTCAAATAAATAATTTCTGGATTTTATTCGCATCTCTCTCTAGGTCAAAATATTTCCGAGGTAAACGACTTTCTGGTGAGTTTGACATCCGAGTTGAACAGGTAAGCTTTACTTTACTCAAATTTGAACATCAAAATTGCTAACAAATTATATGTAAATTGCTATTTACCGATTGACTTGCAGATGATAAAAACCCATTAAGTTGCATAGAAGTTTCATTAATTGTTTGTTTCTCTTATCTTTTCATCATTACAGGCTGATTTTCGTGAGCTCAGTGTTACAACCAATTCTGAGCATGGTGCTTTGTGTAGTATAATAACTCCTGAAAGGGGTGGAAATCGTTCAGCAAAGTAATTGTCGTACTTAACAATGATGAATCCAATCAGTTTAATCGATCATCTGATTTCGTTTTCTTTCTCTTTTTGATCGATTTTAGAACTTTTCGTCCGGATTTTCTTTTAGTTCGCCAACACATCAAAGATGTAGCAACCGATTTCAACGAAATACTTCTTGGACTTAAATACGGTGGAGTACCAAGTGTTAATTCACTCCACAGTATTTACAATTTTATTGATAGACCGTGGGTGGTAAGTGTTTATTATTGTATTATCATGATGAGATAAATAAGCATCATGATAGATCAGCATCATGAACAGAAGTAACACTGACTAACTATAATGAAAAGAAAGTAAATCAATTTACTTGGTGTAAATACTTTATATCTCAAGGGGTTTACATTGATCAACAAAAGAAGCATCTAAAAAGAGAAAATGAATGAAGGATTATTTGCAAATTTTTGTACTTTTTTCGTATTATTTTATAAGATTCAATTACATTAGAAGATGATAATGATGCAGCTTCTTATCCTCCATATTGATTGCTGCACTGGATTTTAACTAACCACTATCTGAATAACATTTGAAAGACTTCTATTGAAAAGACAACCAAAAACGATCACTTGGTTTTGCTGTTTCTTTTCCTTTCATTGATCCATTCTGTTAAATGGAGGAAAGACTGAAATACAATGAAAGATGATTAAACTATTATCTAACATGATTAAATGATTCATCACTTCAATACCTTATCCTGAACTAAGCTTAAATGAAAAATGCCGCAAAAAATATATCAAAAATTACAAGTAAATGTGAAGGTTTGAAAATACACAACGCAAAGCCAAGTGTCAGCATTTTTGATGCGATAATTTCGTCTTGATAGTTTAATAGATAATGAATATTAATCATCAATAAGCAATTAGTTTGATTGTTTCAAACTAAATCTAATACTTTAATTACAAGATTCTATTGAAACCATCTTTGAACATTTAATCTAAAATCGTGAAATCGTCATAAAAATTATTTTTAGCAACATTTAAAGCTGCATACTTATGAGCTTGTAATACTATAATAAATATTTTATTTATTAATGGTTTCTTTTTCCTTTTTTCTCTTGATTTCATGCATTCCATTATCCATCATTACCATCATCATCATCATCATCATCACCTAATAATGTTCAATAACTAACTAATCATGAATCAGTTTTCACAACTCATTGGAATTCAAAGAAGATTAGGCCGAGAAAATTTCCCTCTCATAGAGCAAACATATTATCCCAGTTACCGAGAATTGGTAAGTTGATTGTTTATTTCCTTACAATTTATTTCATTAAGTGATTATTACGTGATTGGCATTGGTATATTTTAATCAACTCAACTATTGCAAAGGTTTGTGTATTTAGAGCACAATTTATACAAAATTTTTCATTACGACTGTATGTAAATGACAATCAACATCTGATCGACAACTTTCTCAATTGATTTGAAACATTCGACAACAATTATAGCATATGAACATTAACTTTCAATGTAATAAACACATTTTGGTGTAATAATTTCCACCTGAAATATTCTTGAAAACTTTATTTTATTGATTTAGAGCAATATCTTAACCAATTACCAATATTCGTTACCAATATTTGATCATTTGAATGATGGAAATTGTTATCTGCATGTAAAATTGATTCAATTTCCGGTGGAATAGAAGGTGAACTTGCATATTGACACAATTTTTTAAATTTAATTATGACTTTTGAGTGATAAACTCAAATTATCATGAAAATATTTCATAAATTGATGAAGTACTGAGTTTAATATTAACGGTGAGCATTTTGGTTATCGATCAAAATTGAGTTTTCAATATTGAAAGACCAACTACTCAGTCTCGACGAATCGTCTTTCGATTCGATCTTTCACTTTGTATCATTTTTCTACTATCAGTATATCGAGTTATTCAGAATAAGTTATTTTGCAAATTGAGTAAAGTTGAAACGAAGTTAACTTCAAATCCTTTATTTACAACGATCTATTAGCTTGTCCAGTTTCAAACAAAGATAATGAAACGATCAAATAACTGGTTGAATTACAAGCAGAAAAACTTTCATATTTAATGTTTAATCACTCAATATGGACAAACTCAACGAATTGATAAACCAGTCTCAATTTAACTATAATTTGTCATTTGTGCTCAAGTCTTAACATTTACTTTGATTCTTCGTTTAATACGTTTTCTAATCATAACCAACAAAACTTTGCAAACAATTGTTACCGACTCCGTGATAAACACTATTGTCCATGAATAAAAGGTGTTAAGTTAAGGGTTTCTCATCTGATTACTTAAACCCAACGTCAATTGATGATTTTCAAACAAAAGTTCAAGTTCATTGCAACTAAAAAATTACGATTTGTCAAATTGGCCATTATTGGTTTTCAGTATTTGATTTAGACTTAATAATTCTGATTCACTTGCAACCAATTCATTGATTATATCAGCCTGTTTCTGGTCAGCTCCAGAAGGATTAACATTCACTTCTGATATTCAGGAAGTGTGCTTAAAATTGCATACATTTTCCTCTTAATTTTGTCACACCTTTGCCAATTGAAAATCGAGTTGTTGTTTACTCGATCAAAGCAATCAATTGAAATTTGCTATAACTTTAAAATCTACATCAGAGTACATCAGTTTTAACGCAAATTGTCCAGTTAAATAGTGACTTTACCTTTGGCTCAACAATGCAATAGCCTTTTCATTCCTTCATTTTTCTTGGTGCAACTGTTCACATTATTTCAGATTATTCATCAGATGTGCTCACTCATGTAGGAGTATTTATCCTCTTCGTGTGTGCCATTGGAAGTTATGCTGATGGAATATTTCATAAGAAGGTAAACCTAATAATATTGAATTTTGATCTGGTTTTGTTTCTCAACCAAACGTCTTAATATTTCGCCCTTTTATTCTATTAATAGTTATTATGTATTAATATTTTGCATTCATTATGTTAGACTGTTAACTTTTTCATCAGCACATATTCAAGACAGTTTCAAGGTAAGATTTTCAACATCCACGATCAACTAATAAATATATTCATGATAATTTCATAGGCAATGGAAATAATTGATCTCAATATGCATTCTGATATTGGTGCATCAATCAGATATTTCACTGTCATTAAGCGTGAGTTTACCGTCTATGTAAATATTAATAACTACTTGATTCAATGAAAGTCTTTATTTTGAAAATCGCCGTTTTCTAACCTGCAAGAATTCAGTCGAATGGCAAGATCTAATAGCTAAAGATTATCGAAATTGTGACTTAATCCAATTCATTTTCATTCCATGTATAACTTTCAATTCGACAACAGTCCTAATAGTTCATACCTTTGTTTGTTGTTCAACTCAAGTGCTTCAATTTCCGAATTTTACTCGTTCTTGATATACTTTTTCTAAGTCAATGGTAAAATGACTAACACTGATTGTTCTTTTCAAGTATTAGTAATATATTCTGCAAAATGCAAGTACTATTAAGCTATTATCGTGTGATGTTAGATCGACTATTTCGATATAAACTCTGGAATCTGTCGAGATCTTGGTCGTTTATTTATTCAATTAAACTATCTAAAAACCTTCATTTTAATAGTTTGGCTGGTAAATATAATTTCGGTTGAATTGCAAATTCACATTTGATGGGCACTCACATTCACATTTCATTTGATCTGTAAGCTATCAATTGATTGACACAAATAAGCATTTGAAAGCTCAAATCCGATTATTTGACATGATGAGTGAACATTTTGCAGCATTGACAATCCATCATTCAAGATAGATTCACAATCAATTTAATATCTTATGTTCACAATTGCTGTCAATTCTTTAACCACCAGCTTTATTGATTATAACCAGACTGTTATAACGTTAAATATGAATCTGTGAAACTCATTTTATAAAATTTTATTGTTTTATCAGATCATAAGTTACTGTCCCATGCATTTGGTGTGACTTTTTCAGTTTTTGTATTCAGAATTAAGATGGTCCATTTTATTGATTCCATATTGCAGGTTACTTACAGCGCTCAGAAAGTGTATCACATTTAAGGGGAGGCTGACATGGACATCCCTTTGTAAATATTTCATTATCCAGCATTGTTCCATTAGTTGGAATACAACGATGACCTCTCTGACTAAGATCTTCGCAATTTGGTACTTAAATTAGAACAGAAAAATCATATAATGCTAGAATACAGTTGAATACCAGTTCATCTAAGATTTCAATTTACTAACAAGTTGTAAGTATAACTATCAGAAACTCGAAAAAGTAAAAAATCAAAATTATTACAAACTGTTTCTCTATGCTAGAAATACCTGAAGCTACATTTTTTGTTGGTAATCTTATTCAGTGTTTCATTAATCGAGTTATTACTAGTCGAATTAAAGAAAATCACATTTTAATTCTGTTGCTAATTTCTGTCATGAAATTAAAAAAGACTTTTTTTAAAAAAGGAATTCGATTTCGAACATTTCATGGATTCTGAAATTAAAGATCAGCATTCCATCGAAAGCAGTAAAATGGCCTTCTGGTCCTCCTACTTCTTAACCCTCTTTCAAAAAAAGTCGTTTTTTCTGATAACATCCAGCTAGAAGGGGTCAACTAAAGTAATTGAACAAGCGGTGAAAAAATTAAATACTTACCCATAAATGTATATAAACAACATTTGTTTTCTCCACATTCCTTTGTACTCTGACACTCTTTACCTGCCACAATTATCTAGCGAAAAACGAAAAGTATTTAATTATCAACATACTAATAGAATGAAATATTTATACTCACAGAAAATGTCGGGTATAAAAGGAAAACCAGCATAAATAAAAGATTCATGTTCAGCACGAAATTAACTATTATACAACGTAACTGCTTCATTACAATACTATTTAATGGTTCCAACGTTAAATCTTCAACGCATTGCTTTATATTGCGTTTTATTTACTCAGTTTATATTCTTAGTGACTCAACATTCGTTTGATCCTTAATTACCATTTGCATATTGCAAATTGTAATATAAGGTATGGGCTCTATAGTTTGTCATTATAATGATAAAATGTATTTGACGCAATATTCAAGTGAAAATTTATTAAAAAAATAGCCTGAAAAATGAGCTACTCAAGATAATTCGCTATCAATAAATATCTACAATAAATAATAAATTTTCACTCAAATACTGCTTAAAATTCAAAAACATTGTACCATTATACTGAAAAATAATCAGATAAATAGATATAAAAGCGATCCAAATTTCAACTTTGAGCTTGATTTCGAAAATCGATTGGAGAGATTTTTTATTTGATGAATGGAGGCCATTTTTATACCACTTCCAGACCTGCAATTCTCAACTCGAAAGGAAAACTTCTTGCTTTGCTCCTTTGATTTGAATTGTGAGAAAATTGAATTAACAATTGAGAATAAAAAATAATTTATTTACCGCAATCCAATCAATAAAAAATAAAAATAATACTATTATAATAATTAATGTCAACTTTGAATGTGATGAAAGTAAAAATCAATAAACGAATAGTTCAAAGATTGAATAACAAACAAAAATGTCAACCCATACCATGTCAGCCGTGGTGCGGCGTAGTCTGAGCGAGTCTTCGACTTTTGATATTAGACAAAATTTTAGATACGCTTCTTCGACCAAAGAGTATGGTGTAATGCAAAAGATTGTTCGATTTTTTTAAACGAATGTTAGACTTCGCTCAGGCTAATTAAAAATATAATTTAAATGTAATTTAAAATTCGCTGATTTAATTATTCACAATTTAATGTGATAAAAGAAAACAAATCATAAATAAATAATGACCATCGATAACGAATTTCATGAAACATCCCAGAATTTTTACTTATTTATCATCTGTTTTCTCAACAGGTTTTATATTAATAACAGTAATTTTGTTCAAATAAAAGTTGATTAAACATTAAACCCTTAAACTGTCAACCATTAATCTACATTTCAATTTTATTGGTTGAAAGTAATTTAATATTGAATCAACTAGATCAACAAGATGAACCTAAAAGTAAATAACATCAATTTGAAGCTTACATTTTCTTGGTTAACCTTTTGAGACTTGACATTTGAGATCCTAAACTTCAATGTTTTTTCAGGATTTCCTTTTTAGATGATAAACTACCTTAAAGGTTAAATCACTTGATAACTACGCTGATTAACCATTATGAAACATCAAATTATCCAAAAATCCATTTAATACATGGCTAACGATCGACTGACCAGTCGATCATTCAGTCTGGTTTATATCAGAAATTGTATTTGGTTTATGTTTTTGTGTTTTATTATGAGAAAATATTGATTATTTATTTATTATAATTTTTCTTAATTGCATTACATTTCTGTCAATTGGAAAGTCTAAATTCAATTAAATAGATAAATGAATGAGTTAAATGTTAAACGTCATCAGTTGATTAAATTTGTGAATTTAAATGAGGAAATAGCTTTGAAAATGAACGTCTCTTTCGATTGATTCATTAAATGAACTTTAAACAACAAAAGTTTCTGGGTTTTGACCAATTAAATGACAGTTTGAACCTGATTGATTCCACATTGATTTTGTGATGATTTTTTGCACAAAAATTATTGAATTTTCAAAAAGATCGAAGTTTCCATTTTCAAGAAAATTTTTCAAACACTGATTATTTTACGTCGTTTTTTGTGTTTGATTGCTTAGGTTCAATTTAATGCACAATGAAATTGAAATTTATTTCATTGAATGTCATCAGCTATGTCATTAAACAATAAAATAACTATTGCCTTTGCTGTTAAATTGCAACGATTTTTGACTGATTTAGTCAAATAATAAACTGAAATTAATGAATTGTTCTGCAATTAAGGTCAACCGTTTCAATTGTTCTAGATTGAGTTAACATTATTGCAAGCAATTTAACCACCTAACATTGAAAAAACTCTGTGATGCTGATACACATACTTTGTTCCCCATTCATAGTTGTGCAAATATTCCAGTGATGGTACAGAGTAAAGTAAAATTGATTCAATTATGATGGACTTGGTAAACATTCAACAGTGATGTTAGCCAAACTAAAATAAAATGACAATCAATGGGAACAAACAATTTTGAATGTTCTCGTGTTATTGCGTACAAACATTAAAACATTGAACTTGTTGCTTCCCATTGAATTAAATTATTTTAATTTCGCTTCGAGAATTTATCTAATTTTTTGACAATTTTCAACTCATCGCTCAGCCTACTTTTGACCAAAAACCCAGTTTTCCACAAAAGTAGCTGCTGATAAATTTCTATGATCGACAGTTTTTGAGAAAATTGAGGTCAAACTTGAAACTTCGATCGCCTTTAGTTCACCTATGGAACCAGATTTTTTCATGAAACTCATTTTCCTTACATAACTTTTAATGGCAAACCGCAAATACACTTATTTTGAGAAATAAAGCTTTCTGTTTCTGTACAACAGGTCAGTTCGATTTTCAGTTAAACCTCCCGCTATCTGCGACCGTAATAGTTAGAGACCTGAAACTTATTATTCATCGACAAAAATAGAACTAATAGAATATTACTTCATATGATCGATTGAACACTTTTTCCAATTTATCGATAGTTCTCTTGCTTGTGACATGAAAACTTGAGCCTCAATATTTCGATGTTTAAAGGCAGTCTTATTATGAAGGAATCTAGTTAAGTTTGTTAATTTTTGCAATCAATTTAGTGCGAATAATATGCATTTCTTCAACTTTTCAAACATGGTTAGTGTTGTGAGTGGAAAATATTCAAAGTCTCTAAACTATTGTAACAATTCCCTTCGACAGAATCTTTCCAGGTTCTGATCTTCTGTTTGACCAATTAACTCCATTCATATTATAATATCTGGACAATTCGATCTAGACTCTTAGACTCTTATTTTTCAATATTTTTGAACATTCTTTTTGATCAATTCTTCCTTTCAATCAGGGTCGGTGAAAATGTCTTGTGGGTGAAACGTCATTCAGAGAAATTCTTCAATTGATTGAATGAAAAAGGTTTCACTAATCAATTTTCATGTGAACGGAATGGCAAAGTTGAAGCTGGATTGTGTTTTGGCAAATATATTAATGAAGATTGATGCGTTGATGGAGAAACAATTATGCGTTTTTTGACTTCACAACTAACATCCTATTTTAATTACTATGATGATTTGACAAAATTTGATGAAAATTTAAACTCACTGGCAGTTGACTGATCACAATATTTTGATTAAACCGTTAACCTTAACTATTGAATTGACGTAACTTCAAGTGCTATTACTAATCACTCATGTTGAGCCGTTCAAGAATCTTTTCATTACATAGTAACTTGCATTGACCAACCAGTTAAACAACTAGTTATTTCTCAAGGAATTCAACTTAACTGAACGGGAAAATCCAATCATCTCTTCATGATAATACTCAGAAAATAAGTCGATGAGAATGTCTAATAAATTACAATTTTAATGATATAACCGATTGAAACAATTGAGTTGAATAAGCAAAGAAGAAGAAACTTAATAAATTTGTTTAAATAATAGTATAATAATAATATTGTTGTTGTTTCTGTTGTTCATTAATAATGGTGATAAACAAGGAAGAGAATGTGATGTTGATGGATGATGTTAATCAAGAAAAAGCTAATCTCGGATAATTATTATTAAAGGTTAATTTAGTCTCACAGCAGGGTGAAACACTACGATTTTAAACGTTACAAAACAAAACCATGAAAATTTGCGTTTGATCAATACAACAATCCATTCGAACGAAGTCCTGGTTGCCTTTGATGATAATATTGATGAAGGCGACGTAGATGGAGATGAAGACAGTGAAGATGATGGTGAAGATGGTGAAGATAGTGCAGTTATAAGAGTATCATGTTAACCTTGTAATTGTTAGCAGGTAAAAATGAAAATATTTCCGGCGTTGCTTTCAATTGTTGTCACTCCTTTGAATCCCACTCTACAAATTGACATCATTGGCGTTTAAATGGTGATGATTAATATCGATAACTTTTCATATTTAAAATCACAATTAACATCCCACATGATTAACATAAAAGTTAATCATAATCATGAAAGTAATGTTTCTTTTTTTTCTTTATTCACATGAGATTCATGGCGTAATGTTGATGATTTGATATTCAATGTTTTTTCGTCTCTTTTGTTTGTTTCTCATTCAAATTGTATGCGAAACTTAATCAACAATCAAACAATTAGTTTATTGAAACAAAACAATTTTAAAGTGCAAATGATTTCCCCTTTTCGAAGCTTTGTAGGAAGATTGAAAAAAATGTTCTCATCATCTAAATAAACCTTTTCAATAAACCATGTAATGATGTAAAGTTGCGATGTTAATGATGGTTAACCAACAGATTAACATTATTAATTGTTGATGTAATTTTGGTTTCTTCATCAATTCAAGGTTCTCCTTCTCGTTCAAGTTGAAGTAATGCTTTACGTTCAGCTTTCCTTTTCATGCAATCAAGATAATCGACATTCTGATCCCATTGACATTGGCCAAGTTTTGATCGATTCCGTCGATTGCGATTATAATCAAAGTTGATAACATCATTTGACTCAGGTTCGGGGTAAATTAAACTCGAACTTGTTACTGGCACTGGTAAACAAGTTGAATATGAACCTTGACAATCAAATTCAATCTCCCATTTAGTATCCCATGAACAATAACCAAATCGCCTGTAACCCTTGAAGTTGTCAGTTGGTCCATCCATCGATCGATTATTAGAGTTAGAATGATAACCAGAGTAAAAAGCATAAGATCCTGCATCGGTCACTTTACAGCCGCAAGAACGTCCAAAGTTACGTCTAAATCCTTTCTTTTGACGATAAGTTAAACTTGACCATTCCGAGATGAAATTGCAGATTGATATAAATGGTTTGCCGTTGACAATCCGTCCTGCAATTCAATCAGATACAAAATAAAAGTTGCAATTAGTAATCAATTTTAATGATAATCGAGTTGCACAATTGACTTCATTATTCTCATGTGGTCAATTACAATTAACTATTAACATTGAATAATTCAAGATTTGAAGGTTAAATTCATTCTATTAGATCAGCTTTTTCATTATAACAAAGTGGATAATAAAGTTGATAGTTAGACCGTAATTGTCTAAATTAACTCTAAATTAATGGAATTACTTGAGTCTCTTTTGCTTGCAAATGTTAACTAAACACTGAAAAATCTAGGTTTGATCAAGTATGTGCGATATTCAAAAGCTAGTAAAGCTTATTCAGGTAAATAACTGATTTGAATTCATTTGATGAACACTAATTCAACCTTGTATGGAAAAATCATTGAAATTGTTTCACTTTTTCCCTCTGAATTAACGGTAAATCGCATTCAAGCTGAATTATGAATTAAATGTAACAATAATTCCAACTTTTCCATCAATCAAAGTTACATGTTTTGGTGTTTAACCAACAAACGTCATTAAATACAATTGTTAACTGCAAATTGTAACAATTTTTGATCAAGAATAATTCAGTTTTAATTTGACAATCCTAACAATTCATTTAGTAAACAGAAAGATTATCAAGTTTGCAATTACTTAAAGAGTAATATCATCTTGACTCAACACTAAATTGTTACTGCAACAATTTGCTGCAATAAACAATTCAATTTAATATGATTAATGTCTCGTATTTCATGTAAATCTGCATTAAATCTGATGATTGAGCAAAAGTTGCAAATCTAAATTATAAAAGCGTTATTCTGTATTGGAAAAGTTGGTCAGAAATTCATTTACAGACAATCAGTAGATGGTTGATCATTTACTCTTGAAGTTGATCCGCTTCAAAGTGATTTCTATCTGCAAACACAACATTGTGAACTTGAACATAACTTGAATTTAAAAATCTTTCGATAAATCAAATGACCATTTACCATGAAGATATAAAATCAGATAAGATTCAAATCAATCGCAAAACCAATTTTATCTTTTTATTAGAAAAGTAAAATCCTTTTCAGTTATTTTTAGATTTAATAACAGATCAACTTGCCAATTGGCTAAGGATTTTATTCAATGTTTTATGTTTCAAACAGAAACTTGATGATTGGAATTGATTCCAAACACAATTTGTACTCGCAAATAAAATTTATTGCATCGCAAAAATAACTATAAATGATTGCGTTTTATTAATTATTTGCACTTTTGATTGTAATCAATCAAGCTATACTTGTGTCTATGATTAAATGAATTGTCAAGATGAGAATCGTTTGAGTCTTGATTTGATCTCTTAAAGCTACTTCAACAGTGTTAATAGATGCTAACTCAATTGGAGTTTTCCGTTTTGTTAAATAATCAAGTTAATCAGTTACACATTGATTACAGTGTAACATTTGTTTCAATGTTTCAATTAAACAGTGTGAATCACTTGGATATAATGATCACAATTAACTCGATCACAATTAAGCGAGTCAAGAGGATTACATCGAATAGAATGATAATCCTGGAAAGAGAGTCAAAAGTCAAAGTTAATGGTGAATTCAATTGCAATTAGACTCTTTCATCGCAACTAATGTCCTGGTTGATTAGGAGTCAACTGGAAGGGTTAAAGATGGAAACACTTGATCTATTAATATGTGAAAAGTGAAAATCAGTAAAAATATCTCATCTTGTTAACTTTGAATGTAATTTTTGTTCACACTTCTTGAAACATCACTTGACATTCCAAGAGTGAAAACAAGATAATCATTGAATTAACATCAGTTGAGTTTGCTAATTAAAGTGGCATTCAATTAATTAGCAAATTCATGACAAATATCAATCATTCTGACTGTCAACGAAAAGTTAAAGGTTAAATTGGCTGAATCAGTAAACAATTGTAAAACCAACGATATCATGAATAAACAGTAATAAAAAGAGTTTAAATAAAAGGTTTTACGCAGGTTAAATTTCAATTTAATCGTATTAATTTTAACCATTAAATATCGAAATTGGATGATAATTTTCAGAATCAACGATCGTTGGTAATTAATCAGTTAACGAGATTAAATTGCCATTTCGCATTCGGTTCATCATTCGATCTTTAATTGCTTAATCCAACTCAATAAAAATGATTTAATCCTTAATAAACACATTAAGTTTTGGAATTATCATTGCTTCTTGTGTCAACTGAATCAATCAAATTTAATCTCCTGATCTTTTCTAGAATGAAATCAATAATGAATCATCATTAATACACAGTAAAGTAAGTGCATTTATAGACACCTGAATATTGAACAAATGCAAACTCATTGATTTAATTAATCAAATTTTAAGTGATTGATGATTTATGATGATGTTGTGTGATGCTAAATGGTGTTAATTTAAACAAATTGGCAGAATATCAAAAAGTTTTCACTTGATTTCAATTATCAACTGAATCTAGTATTTACATCCATTAGGATTTATATAAAAAATCTTCAATGTTCATCTCATTTGGCAAGCAATTTAGCTAATCATGAAACTGAATTGAAACAGAAATTTTAATTATTACAAATTGCAAGCGAAAGCTCGATAATATTCGTAATACTCGCACACATGATGTATTTAAAGACCACAAAAGAGTGTAAATAAGATACAAAAATGAATAAAATATGAAATTCTTTTCTTTCATTCAAGAAATTTTGTCGATTCAAGCTTTCCAAGTTATTCAGTCATTTCAAATCAGATTGCTTCAGCCTACAATCATTCAAACTTGATGACATTCATCATCAGTTTACTGAACTTTCAGTTTATCGCGAAGCAAAAATATGTGAGTAACACGAAGATTGTGAACAAGAACATTTGAAAAGTAAAATGCAAAGAGTGTTGACAAAATTTGTCTGATAAACTGTTGAATCAAATTTCAATATAATTTTCTAACTAAACTAATCGATCGACTAATTAATTGCTCAAATCCAAGAAAGCTAAGAATCATTGAATAATCTTAAAACAACAAATAATTTGATCATTTCCAACAGTCAGATGATTTTAATTGAGACCATAAATGGATTTGTATCAATTGTGTTCAACAGCAACAATTATTGGTTATTGCTTTAGAGTAATAATGAGTTGTAATCCAATTACAATTTTTTGTTGCTGGGAAAACAAATTGTGCTAATATTGATAGTAATTAGTTAATGATGATGTTTATGTGGGTTGTTGAGATGTTATTCAAGAGGAATTCAGATTGTTGTTGATTATCAATAATCATGAGACTAAATTTTGTTGCATCTGCTGTTCGGTTATGAGACTTGATCAGAGTTTAATTGCATAGTTAATTGTTGAAACTTGAAAAGGTTCAAACTGCTTGATTGTTGACAAAAAGATGATGATACAAGTTTGTTTTGTTTTGAGTAAAACCAGAAGGTAAAACCTTATAAATCAAGTTTTACCTTCAAATTTATCTAATAAATCATCATAAAAACTCAATTTCATGATTTATCTTGAAAGATTTTCAATGTTGATATTGAATAAACTCTCGCTAACCTTATTATAATTATGATAGTAAAGATGATAATAATGAGGTTTTTGGTAACAATTTGTTGTGGTTTCGAATGGTCTGTCAATGAAAAATGATGCTTCAAAAGTGTCTCAATACATTTAGATACATTTCATGATATGATAACCCTAATACTAATATAAAATAAATGTTATATTAAGTTGTCAAGAATTTCCAAGATAACATCAGTCGAGAATTCAGTTAATTTGGAACATTTCAGTTTGTGATTCAATCATTGAATCAGTCATGGTAAGGAGGATTAAGGTTTGTTTTTTACTTTTGAAAATGAAAATAACAAATCAGGTAAGAAAGCTAAATACGCTGCTTCTCAGTTGATTATAATCATCTTTCAATGAAACTTACAGCCAACAGAAAATTAAATTTAAATTAACTCTGATTTGTGTGCAAAAACGGATTGAAAATGGGTTGAATATATTCAAGCAATTACTGGTATCAAATTAAAAGCAACTTTCACTATGCAATTTAAATTGTGATATCCGATGTAATTCAATCTTGAAACTTTAAGTAACTTGGAAATTCATTTTCTGATTTTGAAGCTAAAACTGTTAAATTACTTAATTAGGTACTGAAAGTTGACGTTTAAATTAAATGGCAAATCGGAATCAAGAGAATGATTCAAGTTGAGATCGTTTGGAAAGCAAAAGTACATAAGTTTTTGTAATTTACTGAGGAAAAATGGTCGACAATTAAAATCTTCAAAATATTGGTTTATAAGATACTCATTGGAGCTGTAAAATGGCTTACTCAAGTTTGTTTCAATTTCTTGCTTATCAACATTTCAAATTCATCCTGATATTAATTGCTGTTGATTGATCAATTTAATTGGTCAAAAGATGAATTTTGCTAAAAACTTGTTTACAATCATCTAATTAACAGATGAACCTTGAAAAATTGTTTACCAAGAAATGAACGATCTTAAATTGGCCAGAGTGCTTTAGATTGTCAGCTTAATTGTATCAAACAATTTGTCTGCTTGTCAATAAATCATTGGATGCTATTACAACTTAAACGAGATACATTTTGAGTTGTAACTTTCTTATTGAATAGCTGAACAGCAAAATGTTAAATGAAAGTTGATTAAATTGTCAATTGTGGTTCATCTTTTAAGAGCATTTTTTATGGATATTTTCAATGTTGATTTTGTAGACCTAAATATAGTGACAGGTTTGACCTTTCTCATTGAATCTTTGTCAGAGTGAACATGAAAATATTTGAAATACACAGCTAAAGAGCTACACTGCTTCTCATAAAGATAGGTACACTATGTTTAATTGTAATAACTTTGAATTTATAGGAAGTAAATGATATTGGTTGTAAAGGAAAGCATATATAAGGCAAATCTAGAGATTGAAAGAAAATTTCAGGAAAAAAATCAGTTTCTGATAAGTAATTAACTAATTGTTCAGTTCTGACCGTCTCAAAAATATGGGTACACTTTATTGATTATGTCTAAAATGACACATTTATATGATTTTGAGGTAATTTAATAATGTGTTTGACCTCCATTCTTCTGTATTACTTCAAAAATACGATTTTTCATTGATCTGATTAAGTTTTGAAGATAATCAGGCTCCAAATTATACCAAGCATCTTGAACGGCTTGCCACAATTCATCAACTGATGAAAACTGATTTCTATTCTTATAAACCTTTCTAACAATCAAGCCCCATATATTTTCAATTGGATTTAGATCAGGGGAACATGCTGGCCACGTAATTGTTTTGATTTGATTGCTTTCGAGGAAAGCTTTGGTTGAACCACTTGCATGGATAGATGCATTATCGTGTTGAAATGTCCAGCTTTGTCCAGCTAAATTTTCAGCATACGGGATGAGACTCTCAGTTAGTACATTCTGATAATCTAGCGAGTTCAATTTTGATGAAATTTTTATCAGCGGCAGAACACCATTGAAGCAAAATGCACCCCAAACCATGAGCGTACCACCACCAAAATTTCTGCAAGAAAATACTTGTTTTTCTTTACGCAAATCATGCCAATAGCATTTTAAACCATCAGGTCCATCTAAGTTAAACTTTTTCTCATCACTAAAAATAGTTGAAATCCATTGGTCATCCCATACCATGTAATTGCGAGCAAACATCAATCTAGCATCTTTATGCATTTCAGTTAACCGAGGCTTTTTATCCATTGAGCACCATTCCATTCGATCACTGTCCTGAACTACTCTATTTATTGTTGATCGACTTACAGGCAATCCAGTTTCACGGACAATCTCATTGCAAGAGTAATTGCCAGTTGATGAAAGGCGTAAAACTGCGCGACGATCACGTTCAGATAATTTTGATGGCCTTCCAGGCGATCTTTTTGTATCGTAATTCTCTCCAAGTTTAAGATATTGAAACACAACATTATGTGACCGATTAATCTTCCTTGCAATTGATCTAATAGATTCACCTTGTTGTTTATACACGTCAATCTGACCTCTTTCATATGCAGATAACGGTGAACCAGAAGGCATGATTTTGAACGAAAATTGAAAAAAAAACAAACTAAATTCAAAAAAAAATTCATTCAAATGTCCAAAAATATGAATCTGGACCCCTTTAAATACTCGATAAGTTTAAATCTATTGAGTTTATTCGAAAAGATAAAGTGTACCCATGATTTTGAGACAGTCAGATTAGAAAAATTAGTTGATTACTGGCTAAGAATTTGAATTTTTTCTTGAGAAACTCTTAATCATCTTTAGTTTTGCCGAAAGGAAGCCTGAGCTTTCATTCAGAATCGTCTAATCCTTATGTACCTTAAGCTATTCTGAGAAATCATAGTGTACCCATCTTTATGAGAAGCAGTGTATAGTCATTATCTGGTAATCATAATTATCATCATTATTATTACCATCAAGGTTAAGATAATGTTACTCAAGAAAAAAGCAATCAAAAGGCTGTAAAAAATAAAGCAACTAGGTGACTTTGCTAATCATAAGTGAGTCAATCAACATTGTTACAGTGAAGTAATCAATGGGTTGATGTAAAGGTTCTGGTAACTGTCAAAACGTGTATCTTCAAGAGTATTCAAAGTTAGTCTTACCTGTCATAAGGTAAGTAGTATTTTTAGCAAGAGTTGGTGAACAAGAAGACAAAGCTGATCCAGTGTAGATGAAACCTTTACGAACTGAGGTTTTGTCCATTCCTTTGTATATTTTGTAAACTTTAACTGGATAACGAAGGTAATTGTATTGATGTAATTGCTTTGGATCTCCTTGAATTGAAAGAGTTACCACAAAATCAGATGAACAGAAGTGCTCTTGAGGATGAGAGTAGACACAGGAACAGGCATCAGAAGTGGTAATAAAATACAGTGACCAGGTAATTAATACAATTAGGTTGATCATGAAAGGTATTCCTTGATGATTACCCATCATTGTAATATGTCTCATTAGACTAATCAGATAGATTAGCCGTGAAATTAAACAGGAAAAGCTAAAGGATTGCTACTGCTGGAACACCAATCAATGGTAAAAATCAATTTCACTTGATCTCTGGTAATAATCAGCTAGTCAGTCAGTTATTAACCAGTTGTTGAGTAAGTCTGTCTACAAACTGAAAAGGGAGAGAAAGAAAAAAAGAGTTAATATAAGTTGTATGATGATGATTTTATTTTATTTAAGATGTTTGCTTTGCAAGATTTTTCAATCTTCTTCATAACTGTTTACATGTTGATACCATATCAATTAATCTGAGGTAATAAATGTTTAAGGTGTCTTGTTATGGTGATGGCGGTAGTTTATTATGATATGGAAATGGTTAAGAGTAGATTGGTGGGTTTGAATGCGACTAGTAGGTAAAGGGGGAACAATTAATAACCGAACATCAGGGTTACCTTTCAGATTTAATGAGGCATTAATCATTAACAAACAGACCTTAAATAATTAAAGCTTTGTTTGGGCCATTGTTTAACTTGCTGACCAATCCATTGTATTATAAAACAATCTTTGTAATGATTACAGGCGATATTTATCAAAGGTTTATTATTTGTTTATTTCACACTTAAAGAGGTTCATAGAGTTGATTTAGATTGTATATCCAAAGCAATGGGTTAAAACAGAGTTTGAAATAAGGTGATAAATTTTGATTATAATTTAAAGAGGTTTTTAAATGTGATAAATTGCTGGATTTAGTTACATGAAAAACAAAATAAAGAATGGAAGAGATGAACGTTTTGTTTACAAATGTAAAACTGTTGATAGTTGTTGTTGCCGGTTGTAGAGTGAGGTGAAAAGAAACAAGTGTTTAGTAACAACGCAACGAGAGAAAGAGAGAGGCAAACACTGATAAGGACAGGATGATAAATAGTGATGAAGAGGAGATGTTGATGAAAAAAGTGATTCGGGTGAGCGATGTTAGAAGGTTGAGCTTGTGAAGAGTTGTATTTAAGATGAGGATTGTTTGTTGATCACAGCTTTTTTTTTGTTTTTCCCTTTGTTTTTGATGATTTTGATGATGTTGGGATCAAAAGCATAGGAAAATATGTTACTTAAGTGAAGTAGACTGTTAATGTTGGAAGATAAACTTTGAAAACAAATGAAAAGTTAATAATCTTCTCCATCTTTAAGATAAATAGAGGAAATATTGTATAATATTAGTGTGATATTTCCCTAGTGAATAAAATTGTAACCAATCCAAATGAAGTTATGGTGGGATAAGATTTATAAATTGGCTAGATTTACCTAAGTATATATACAAACCTTATTAACACCTCATTGACTAATTCATTGAAACACAGGGATTATTAGTCTGAGCACTTGTAAATTTTGATTTATTATAACAATAGATTAATGAGATAATTAATGAAGATTTTACGGGCAAAAAGATTAACAATGTTGTGTTGTGTCTTAAGAGATAATCATGTAACAGTAACAAGTTGACTTATAACTTGAAGTTGATCTTAAGGAAACACTATTTTGGTCTTTATTGTGACTTATAAACCAATGTTAGCTACAACTTGCTAAACTTTAGTAAGTTAATTAAACATGTAATTGTGTTGTTTGTACAAACGAGGAAAGAAAAGGTTCATTACAGTTTACAAATATCCTTCAGCAAGAGTTAATTTCCAATGAACTTAATTGGTTGAAGCTTCAATGGTTTTCTTTTCCCTGGTGATGGTGAAAGATGAGGCTTGATGAGGTTGATGAAAGAATGAAAAGGTTAAGAAATGCTAATAACGAAATTCTAAAATGCCAATCAAGTCAATCAACATCTAAATTCAATTTTAGTGTCTTTGGTTTACTAATAAAAGAAGCAAAAATTAATTGGTACTTTTTCCTTGTCAATCTTTCTCTTGATTAGCTATCCAATCCACCACGATTTCCATGTGTAATTAAGATTGGCCATGCACACTGTGGTCAGGGAAAAATGAAAATCGAGAATCCATCAGAGTTTCAGGATATAGTTTCAATAGTGGCTTGTGCTAAAACTTTTGTCACCAGCGAACCTTTCATAGATTCTAAATGTGATATACACATTCAAAAGATTGGTGGAAATTACAAAGCGTTCATGTAAGTAATTTCTTCTTTTGTTCTTCTTCCTTTAATTGACTGAAATCTTAACTAAATTAAGTACCCAGCTGGACTGTCCAATTCCTTACTCATCTTTTCTGTGCACGTTTCTTTATCTTCTTCCTGGTTTGAGAATAAGTAAACCAAATCAGGGCACTTTGTGCGGGACACTGAATTCCATTTATCCATATATTACACTTTTTACCAGTTTCGGGCTTGAGAGATTTCAGAATTTTTATCAGACTTGACTTAAAAATGAAGTCCAAAACAAACTTGACTTCTAATCTTTCTCAATCTTTATTCTTCATCTTTGGTAATACTTCCTGGCTCTAACACATTTCATACAACGGAAATCAGGCGAAAATCCATATCAGGCAATTGGAAAGCTAATGTTGGATCATCAATGTTGGAACAGTGTCCGGTGACTGAACGTTACAAGAAGTGGATTGATGAAGTATCAGAAATTTTCAATGGGTTGGACATTGTTACTGTTGAAGCTGTTTTAGCCAAAGATGGTCAGGAGTATATCTATGAAGTAACTGGTTCCCAAATGATTTTGATGGGTGAAACACAAGAAGAGGATCGACGAATCATATCAGAACTAGTTACCAGTAAAATGCAACATTTCTGCGGGCGACCTGTAATGACGTAAGTGATTTTATGAATTCAAAGAACGAACAAGATTTTCACATGCTATCAGAAGTGTCACCATCTCCTGGTAGATTGTGTAAACTTGCAAAGAAATATCGCAATTCACTTGTTGGTCAATTCAGGCGATTGATCAGATATTTAAATCTGAATTGAAATATTCATCTTTAATTAATTTCACTATTTTATTGATTCATTTTTAATTAGGAAACAATTATCCAGATCAAGCATAACGACATCATCAACAACTGGCTATTCCTCGGAAGAACCAAATGATCTACCTCGCTCTCAATACTCTGGAGCCAATGCTGCATACGGACAGCGACCACCTAGAGACTCAAACCAAAATAGCGGAACCGGTGCACCAAGAAGAGGATCTCAAACTTCAATAGGCTCGGCTAGTGATCTTACCGGAAATCAAGTCAATAGTGGATCAACTGGAGCCGGATCAGCTGCTGGAGTACCAAACCCAACAACTGGAGCAGATTCTGGACCTACATCAAGCCTTGGACAAACAACGCAGCAAATTAAAGGCCTTTTCCGTCGTGCATCAATCTCAACTGATGATAGTAATCAAAATAGTGGAGTTAAATCAGAGGATCCAGATGATACAATGAAAAACTTGCGCAAAACATTTGCCGGAATATTTGGTGACATGTGAAAGCATAATTATGAAGAATGTCCTGAAACGTATCTTGCATAGAAATTTATTCAGTTTTTTCTTGGCACTTCAGTTCTTCTTTTCTTGTTACCTTAAAAATGTTGGTTTTATCATCTTAAACTTGAGAATCATTCAGAGATTCATTCATACATCTTTTTCTTCATTCGTTCATCTCACTTCCTTTTTTCTGAAGGATTGAACAAAGCAACAGCTGTGTAGGAAACAGCTTGAGTGCAATAAGCTAATAAGTTAGATAGCGTTAAACTTGAAGTAAAACCACTTAGGCCAATTGTGCTTCACTGGTCTTCTTGAAGACAACGTAGCTGTTTAAGTTAGAGTGATTTTGAAAGAAACAAATTTGTTATCAATTACCGTTATCGTTGTTCCAAGCGGAAATTGGATTTGTCACACCAAAGATTTTACCTGTTCTCACCAAGAACTAAGCCTTGACCTGTTTTGATAATTTCAGTGTTAACTTTTATTCTCTTCAAGTTCTATTTTCGTTTGGTTGGTTCAACAATTTCAAACAAATTACGGAATGAATGAGTAGCTCATTGCAACAACTTCTTAACTCTTGGCATAAACAAACTTACTTACACTTCATGGTTGTGTGTTGATGTTTACTAAATCAAAGATATGAAAAAATCAAAGGATTAATGACAATAAGCAAAACCATTTTTCTCAATCTAAAATCATATTTTGAGTAATTTTTTGTCTTTTAAAGTCCATCGATTTAATATTATTTATCACATTCCAATAGTTACTTCAATCCATTTTGTAACTGCATTCATCCAATCATTTTTTTGATTTTAATTGTTTTATTTTAAATTTTTAGCCTTCAAAATTCCAGAATTTTAGGTTAAAAACATTTCCATTTGTTTCTCATTTAAGTCAATCACTTTTCATGGTCTCTTTCTTTCCACTATTAAGTTGACAATCTAAAATGAGAATTGATTGTTTTCACTAGATGCAAAATGATTGTAAATCAATCATTGTCAATAATTTGATTGCTATCGAAAAACAAAACAATTTAACAGTAAAACAATGCAATTAATGTGAAGTTATTGATATTAAACCTTTGCAAAAGGTAAATCATGCTAATAACAATAATAGACTACATCCATTTTAAACTATTAATAACAATTTAATTTCTAATCAATCACCTTTGAAAAACTTTATTAACTGGTGATTGTGTGTGTTCAAATTTGCAATGTTGGTTAACTGCAATCAGCCAAATTTTCCTTTTTTTGTCAATTTGTCAAATCATTTTGTTTTGATATGTAAACTCATCAACTTAAAGTGTTTTACCTCCATCAAATAGCTTTACCTTGTTTTGAAAATCATTTTTCTCTTTCTAATAAATCCATTATCCATTAATTAATAACAATCAAAATTGGTTGCTGATTGAGAAAGAAAAAGAAACCATTTAGAGTAATATTATTAGTAAGTAAAATCAGAGTGTAAATGAAACTACAAAACTGTGTAAAATGCTGTTCTTTGGTTGGTTAAAACAAATACTTATCTATGTTAATGTTTGGTTATTATAATAAAAATAGTAATAAATATGTTGAAGTGATTAAATATGAAATTAATAATCCATGAATAAAAATAGTTGTATTAATGAATGAAAACTATAATACAAAAACATGATTGATGTGGTTAACAAAGAGACAAAAATATCAAAGAGCAATAAAATTAGATTACTTTCTACTTAACTTGCATCCTTGTGATTGATATGCGGTTAACGATAAATAAAAAATAACAATTAACACCAAGCAAAAAAAATAATTCTCAAGATTTAATCCAACAATCAAAAGGAAAATGAAAACACCGTTAACGCGGTAAACATTAAAATTGTTGACAAATTAACAGTTACTATTTAGTTTATATTGCCGGCGATAGATGGCAGCTCTAAAGCTTAATTCTAAATGTCACTAATTTTGATTTCAACAGTTTGCTAGACCTTTGATTAAAGGTACAATTAACCAAGAAAAATTAAATTAAATTAAATTAAATGAACTTTTATGTAATTTTGTAACCTATTTGCCTTTGGATTGGAACCTCAACTGTTGATGATAAACTATTGTGCGATCATCAATTAAATCAAGTTGCAACATAAGTTTGTCTAAAAACATCTTGAGTATTCATTAAAATGCGCTCCAAATGTGTGTTAACTGGTAAATTAATTAACATGACAAAGTATTAAAGTAAGTGATAAATTGAACGAGAAGGGATCAAGTGAATTGAGTGAAATTAACGTTAAACTGGAAACAAGCTGAATCAACAAAAATTAATTGTTGACATAAGAAAAGAGAAATAAGCAAAAAAGAGAATCAAATTGAGCACCTTGTCCTTTAGTGAATTAAATTAAGAAACAATTAGGTAGAATCAGTGTTTGTTTTCTTCTTTATCTAACATTGTTAAACTGGAGATAGAACAAGATCGATGTTGTTATTACATGACAAAGTTGAGACAATAGCGAGAGAGGAAAAAATGATGATAATGATGATGGTAATGATGAAAATGGTGGCAGTGGGGTGGTGGGTGGATGGGGATCAGATCAAGAAAGTGATGATAGTTACTGACTAAAGACTGGCAAAAGTTATATGTTTTCAAGTTAACATCTTAACCCAAATTGATCACGAGAATCCTGGAAGATGGAAGAAAGGGAAAAGACTGAACGGAAGATCAGAGGATAGAGGGTGAGAGTGAGGGTGAGTCAGGAAATAGGAGTGAGAAAGTGAATTACAGGGTGTTCCAGTTGCATGCGCAATCCTGAATCGAAATATCTCAGCATTTTGAACAGGCGTTGGTTGAGGCTTGATGCGCAGGTTTTAGGTAAACCAGAGTCAAATGAAGACACCAGAGACAGAGTCATGGAGAAAGATGGTGATGATTCTGGCTGACCCAGTAGATTATTAACGGAAGAGAAGAGGAAGAGAAACAGAGAGCGAAAAAATCGAAACATAGAACCAGTTTTTTTCATTTCAGCCTTTTTTTAATATCACTTTACTCTTTGCTTTCATTTCATTTCTCATTGAGTTACCCTGTAGTTTTTAGTCTTTCTCTAGTCTCTTTTTCATCATCTTCATCTTCATGGCTTCAGTGACTCACTCACTCATCATTTTCGTTCTCATCCTCAGTTTGTGAGTGAGAAAGTGAGTCTATTGAGTTTAACTTCAACGTGCATATCGAAACAATCTTGAAAGCAAAAGAGAAACAAAACAAAAAAGCAAATAAAGAAAAGCCAAACACGAAAAAAACAATGTTGGTCAATGTTTTTTACCACTTCTATTACAATTATTTTGATTATTATGATTATGATTATTTTATTAATGATAATTTAAAGATATGAGATGATATTAATTTGCAAGAAAGGAACTGTATTGATTGTTTAATACATTATTTTTGGTGTTGAATGTTTAATGCTACAGCCAACAGTCAACATCCAACAAGTATGAAAAATATGGATCCAGGATTACGATTCAATTATATTACAATTGTGTGAAATTGTTACTCCTTTTACAATAATACAAGTTTGCTTTTGTTTTTCATTGGCCATCAATGAATCAACCCACTTGATCTGAATCATTCAGTTGCTTCTATTCGGTGTTCAAATTCATTCTGTTGCTCAGTTGTTATTTTTCATTTGTCTTTTTAGTGCCTAATACTAAAAATTAATTAATCTGTGCAACTAAACAATAACAACAGCTAAAATTATTATAATTGTTTCAACGATCATCACTGTGATAAGTAAACGTTTGTTTACAAATTGTTTACCTCAAATTTACCCTTTCATTTTCATTTTTGTAATTCATTACAATTCCTGCCAACAGCTTGATCACAGTGTTTGTGTCTTTTCATGTGTATGCGTGTGCGTTTTTGCTATACATAGGATTGTGAATCCAGAGTGTTGGCTGGTCTTCAATCCGAATATGTATGATTTGAGAAAAAATAAGTGGATTGTGATGACAAGTGAAATTGTTGACATCGACATTGATTCCAATGGATTTTAACTTTCGATTGTTTTAATCGTCTTTGCTCTTCCTTCCTTATTCATCATCATTATCTTCTTCTGCCATTTCCGGCTTATTAACAATGTCCTATGCTCTTCGAGCTGGAAATAGTGATAGATCAACAGATATCGCAGCTGAACCAGGTTCGTTTGGTGTTGGACCAAGTTCAATTGGACTCTCAATTGAAGCTGGTTACCAATCAGCTCATCATTCACCACTTCATAATGGACTTGCTACTGGTCTTTATCACAGACCAAGGCGATCAGTCACAGGTCCAATTAGCAATTTAGATGTGATTAATAAGCAAACAAGAGCAACAAGCACAGCTGGACCAACAGCAACAGCAACAACGGGACCTGAATCATCGTCTGTAGTTCGTTCTCGTGCTCTTAATCGTCGAGTTATTTTGAATGTTGGTGGCATTAAACATGAAGTATTATGGAAAACATTGGAAAGACTTCCTCATACGAGATTAGGACGTTTGCGTGAATGTACAACACATGAATCGATAATGGAATTGTGTGATGATTACAATCTGATCGATAATGAATACTTCTTTGATCGACATCCTCGTTCCTTCTCAGCTGTTCTCAACTTTTATCGAACAGGTAAACTCCATCTGATCGAAGAAATGTGTGTGATGGCATTCAGTGAGGATCTGGACTATTGGGGTGTAGATGAACTCTATCTGGAATCATGTTGTCAATACAAATATCATCAACGGAAGGAGCATGTATATGAAGAGATGAGGAAAGAGGCTGAATCCTTGAGGCAAAGGGATGAAGAGCACTTCGGAACTGGTAAACTCGCTAAATACCAGAAGTTTTTTTGGGACATCATGGAGAAGCCACAGTCATCAATTAGTTCAAGGGTAAGTTCAACTATAATTAGTCATCGGAACCAAATTGTCCAAATTATTGAAATATTTTCACTTTCATTTCCATCTTCATAAAATGTTCAATATTGAACCTGTTGACAATGATAAGATTAAGAAGAAAGTCTTAGAAAATAGATTTCAATTTTGCTTGTTCAGGTATCAATCAAACCCTTTCTCGTAGTTAATATTGAATTAACTCTGCTATTCACCTTTCAATTGGATTTTGAATCTATTTCAGAAGCAAAATATTAGATCAAATATTTAGTCAGTGATTTGCAATTTGGACTCAACAGTTTTCATTGATATGAATATAGTTGGATAAGATTGAGCTATGAAAGATGATATTGTAAATAATGGGAAATCTTTTTTTTAAATCATGTTTAGATGCAAAAGACGTTAAGTCTCCTCTTTGTTGCTCTTCATCATTCCCATCCTCATCCTCGTCAGGATCATCTTTTTACTTTGATGAGTGCAGCTTGGCATCTCAATGTTAACCAATTGCCAGAGGAAATTATGCTAAATGATGATGTTGCTGGGGTTTCCTCTTTCTCTTCCTAAAATGATGCTAAATTTAAGAATCTTTTCCTCATCTTTAAATAGATTAACATCTTTTTTAGTCGTAACTCGGTTAAGCGTAGACATCAACAAACTTATGGATAACAACACTGACAAACGAAACGATTGCTATTCTTTAGTATCAAAACTTGATTTAGCGACTTAAAGACTGAGTGACAATTCAGTTGATTTATACAAAGATTAACCTCTTATTGGATTAATCAGAGTTAATCAGGATTCAGTGTTTCTCTGTATTTATCTAACCCTGAATTTGAATGTGTATCTAATTTCACTGTAACAATCCTACAACTTGAAAGGATTAACTGAAAGCTATTGAAATAGACTCATCCTGATTGACATACATTTTCAACTATAAATAAACAAAGATTTAGTTAATCAACTGGTTCACGAATTAAATGTTGAACAGTGAATAAGTCAACGACCATTCATATAATCCAAAAATAACAATCATATGGCAACAATCAATTAATCAACCTGATATAGTGTAAAGATCGAGATATGCATTAAGTTAATTTGATCAGTTAGTATGAATGAAAAGGAAACTCAAAAAATATTACAGATGAAATTAGATCATGAAGACAATAAGATGAGGCAATGAAATACAAGAAATCCAACATTCATGTTGATTTATGTTACCAGGAGAAGCTGAGAAAAAGATAAAAAACAGAAGATGATGATTCCGTAAAAAACAAGATAAACTGGGAATGGAGTTTTCATTATTATCATTATTGGTTGTAGTGAGAATGAAAAACAGAGAAGTAAATGCCCGTTTAATCGATACTCTTATGATCTTCAAATCGATTTTCTGGTTTACCCTGGCAACACCAAAATTATTACAATTTTCATCTATCATCTCTATCATCATTTCACTCACTCTCTCTCTCTCTCTCCTACTTTGAGCCTCTCTCCACCCAAGTTTATGTAATAATTTTAATAGTCTGAGTCCTTCAATGAAAACCAAAAAGAGGAGGAAGGTTCAACTGCCACAGTTCACATTTGTGGTTACATTTCAGTTGTCTGATTGAGATACTTATCAAAAGAGGAATTGATTCTAGTTTTAATTTTATCGATGAATGTGAGCTGCATAGTTAATTGTTGTCATTGATTAAATGCAACTGATCAAAGTAAGATCATCAGGTTATGCTTTGCGTAATTCAATCTGTTTACTATTGACTTTATTTTTTTCTGGTAACTTGATAATTTCTTTGATCAATTGATCGGTCATTTCTTGATTATCCAACATGTTGATCATAATTGTGTCTCTTCAGTTGTTTGAGATAAATATTATTAAATATCATTAAATCATTCATTATGCTAAAATCGGAGTTATGATCATTTAATTATTGCTCATTAAACAATAACAATTAAACTATTGATTCATCCCTGTTAACATTCTTGTTTATCCTATCAATGATAATGATAATAATATCTGAACAAAAACTGAAGCCTTTTATTTTGAAAAATTAGTCTGAATGAAGAAAATTCAAGCTTTGCGAAAATTTCCCGGCTGAACCGAATTTCTGATAAAATTCAAGTTTATTTCAAATGTAGCTCGTCTGATTGATCTCATTGAAATTTACCAGCACTGCGTTACTTTAGTAAGATATTGATTAAACAATGAGTTAATTGACTAATGGATTTATTGATAAACAGATAAAAAGTGAAATTGAGTAAAAAGCAAATCCTTTGACTAAAGACTTCATAGATTCCTCAGCAAAAAATGACATGAAACCATCAGTTAAATTGTAAAATTAATAAGGATAATTATCTGCATTTAAAATCGTCAATTAACAGGAAGAAAATAAAATTAGATATCATATGTCTCATGGGAATGGCAATAGTTCAACAATTTGCATGTTAAATTGTGCTGATTCAAGTTGATTGTTGACACGCAGTGGTAAACATTGAAGAGTATAACTTATTTTTTATCCTAATAAGGTTACATACACTAGTTAACATATGTTAACACATTTTTAATTAAATCACTATAAACACAGATTATGAACCACGAAAACTAATGAAGTTGTAGGTAGAAAAAATAACTCAAGTAATTGAAGTGTGAATTGATGTAAAATAATCAAAATAAAACACAAGTGAACAAGCGAAATGAAATCGTGAATAAAGCGCCTGCTAGAAACAAGCCATTTCACAGCGTTACCAGATCTACAGCTGGTTAGCTTTCCGGCTGATGCTGCAGTAATTATTCATTTTACACAATAATTTTATTATTGAATATTTATTGATTAAGATATTAATATTTCCTCTCAATTTAATTATAAGTTAGACCTAAACTTAGCTTCTTTTATTGGCTATTGGTCATCTCAAGATAAGTATAGTTACTCGATTACTCTTCTTTTCATCCTCTTCTTGATCATTTTCATGGTTCAATCTTTTCCTTTACGGTCTTTTTACTCATTCTTATCACCAAAAATCACTTGTTAACTCCACCAGGAAACATTTTTGGCTCTTTCAAGATGTCACTTTATTATCTTACATCAACATTTCTTCTTCCACCATAACTTTCCTTATCTTCGCCATCATCGACTTCATCTTTACTCAACAATGTGACTTAATGTCAAACTTTGCCCTTTAGTACCTGTTTGGCTATTAGTCTGGAAGATGAATAATGTTTCATTTATCATTATAAAAGCCGTGGTTGACTGCGATAAAAGCAATTGTTACTCAAAGCTTAATCTTATGCAAAAACAGAAAATAATCAATAAAATCAGTAAGTAAAGGACAGCAGAATAGACATTAACGGTTCGTTTGAGCCACGAATTAACAAGTTTTTTCATTTTGACTCAACAGGCATGTAATACAGAGTCCTCCTTGAATTCCGAAACCGAAGAAACAAGAGTTTATCTTCAAGTGTTATGAACAAAACTACATCAAGAAGAATTGCTATTTTCAAATGGTCAATGTATTTTCACAATAACAAAAAAAGTATGGCTAGTGGACATTAAAGACAAAACTTATCATCGATAATGTTTAATGATTATTATGGCATTTACTATTTGTAAATGAAAATTGGAAATGGGAATTGACTCGACTGTATTTCTTGCATTTTGTTTTCTTCATTAACTTGAAGATGAAGCCAGAAAGATAAAACTATCGAATAATAGAGAATGTTGATTTGATGAATAAATTTTCTCTCCACATTCCCTGCTATTCTGATTAAGCTTGTTGATTGATGATATCATTAGACTAACAAATTGTCTAGCCTCCAACAAATAAGCTATCAATTTTGTTTGTAATAATGTTGAAAAGCTTTTTCAGAAAAAACAATATCGTCTTAACAGAAATAAACATTTTCAGTGAAAGTGAAAAGAAATTTCAATGATTTTATTCAAGTAATTTATCCATTCAAAATCCATGGAATAATGTTCCGTGCATTTGATGTGAAAAAGGCTGGAAAGCGACTAATTAAATGCTCTCGATTAATTTTTAAATTCAATTTCTTTTCTACTTTTCATGATATCGCAATTTGATGGCAATCGGGAACTATCATTGATTATTGGACGATTTAGGTTGTCGCTATCGTTTCCATCTTATTTATTGTATTATCAACAATCGCATTAACACTGAACACAATTCCTTCCTTACAAGAACGTGATTCAAGTAATGAACCAAGTGGTGAAAACAGTCGCCTAGCTGTTATTGAAGCCATTTGTATTGCCTGGTTTACCCTTGAATATGCCTTAAGATTCATCTGTTCACCCAATAAATGGAAATTTTTCAAATCTTATTTAAACATAATTGATCTTCTTGCCATATTACCTTTCTATGTTAGCCTTGTAATTGAACGTAACAACCATTCAGAGGATTTCGCCGATGTTCGTCGATTGGTCCAAATATTCAGAATCATGAGAATCTTGCGTATTCTGAAGCTTGCTCGTCACTCCACTGGTCTTCAATCTTTAGGTTTTACACTCCGTAATTCATACAAAGAATTGGGACTTTTAATGCTATTCCTCGCCATTGGAATAATGATCTTCTCTTCATTGGTCTATTTCGCTGAAAAAGACACCAACAAAGCATTCACTTCGATCCCTGAAGCCTTTTGGTGGGCCAGTATTACGATGACTACAGTTGGTTATGGTGATATTTATCCAGTTACCACAGCTGGCAAGATTGTTGGAGGTGTTTGTTGTGTTTGTGGTGTACTTGTTGTTGCTCTGCCCATTCCCATTATAGTCAACAATTTTGCTGAATTTTATAAGAACCAAATGAGAAGAGAAAAGGCCTTAAAGCGAAAAGAAGCCCTAGAACGAGCCAAACGTGAAGGTTCGATTGTCGCCTTTCCTCATGTTAATCTACGTGATGCCTTTGCAAAGTCAATGGACATTATTGATGTTCTCGTTGAATCTGGTCAAACGCAAACCCAACAGGTAAGGGTGTATAAAAATACATTGCATGTCGTATTGACTCTTTCAACAAGTAAACTTGCTGCTTTTTAATTCTTGAGTTTCCTATTATTTAACCTTATTGCTGAATAACGAAATCAATGATTCAATGTTGAATTAATTTCGATGATTGATTTCGCATCAACCGAGTCATTTGATATGCTAAGATATACAATTAATAATCGATTAACTCGGAACACAATCTATTTTGGTGACTGTATTTCAACGTTAATCTATTATCAAGTCACTCAATATTTTTACAAATATGTTAATAAAAAAAGACAATCAAGAGTGATTACTGATCACTATCAAATTGTAAACATCTAATCGTAATGTAATCACCAAAAAATCATGAATCATGTTTCATCTGAACTTGAGTATTACTTTGCATAAACTGTAAGGCATTGATATTTTTATCTTAACATGGTTGAACACAGTTGAATGTTTGTTGACAGATAATCATGAAAATTGCTTTTTTTAATTTTCTTGCAACAAATTCTCAATCAGGAAACAAACCCATTAAATGGGAAATGCCTTGAGTTACCTTGCACATTCTGTGACAACCTTTAACATTTTCATAACAGTTTAGCTTGGTGTAGATCTTGAATCATCATTATTGTTTTATCATTAGTAAAACGCATGAAATACTGAAACATGGATATTTGAGCAAATCTTCATTTTCATATTGATATCGATTCAAAGTGATAAACATTTGAAATTATTCCAATAATTCAATGAAATACATCAATTGGTGTTGACATTTGAATGAAATGTGTCAGCAAAAAGATTAAATTGCCGAAGAAGTAATTTAAATTGCAAAACTGTGAGTGTGCAAACTTGTAAAGTTGAGACTGGTTCAGATTATTCATTTCAAACATTTCATTAAATCCATTGAAATATCACTTTGTTATTAACACATAAATCTAGAATCGGTTCAATTTGATCAGTTGAAATCCAAAATAAACAAAATAAATTGTAACACAGAATCCTTTCTCTTTGCTTTTTGTCTTCACTGGATTAACTTGATACAGTTTATAACATTTGCTAAACTATGATTTATGATTAATTTTGAATAGTTAGTATCACATTATTATGGAATAATTCACACAAATTAATAGCGAAAACATTTACATAATCAATACATCAAATTGGTGAACAACTTGATTTACATTTGATGAATCTGAATTTATTCCGCTAAGAATCTTTGGGAGTAAAATTTTCAGGTTTCAGTAAGAGGATAATGATGATGAGCATGATAATTGATGCGTTTCTTTCAGATGATGATGATAGCGAAGAAAGGTTTGATTAATATTTGCGAAAAAATATTGTGAGCTTTTTAATGGTGAAAAAGATAAGGAAAAGTGTTGTTTTAATGCAAATATTAATAAAACAACAGATTATTATCATTAAAAGAAATAAAGTGAATCTGGTTAGCTAATCTAATCACAATTTCATGAGTTTACTGGCAAATTCATTTTTCTGGTTTTGCATTTCATATTAACAATAATCATTGTTTTTTTAACCCAAATCTTTGGAACTAATAGAAACCAAGAGCATCGTAATTAAGACATACAATAAACAGAATATCAACAATCAGCAGAAAATTGATTAAAAAATTAGAGTAATATAATATTACTGTTTGATAAGATTATCTTATATTCTTGTTGTCACACAAAATGAATGTTTTTTTTCAATTTTTAATTGATTATCCCTTGTCTTAATAATGGTTGTTTCATATTTTATTGAGTTTTGATTGCTAGGCTCATTATTATTTGCCAAAATGAGTTGAACGACGAGAACCATTTAAAGAGTAATGTGTTAGGTTAGGTGAAATAATGTTACTCATTGAATTGGTAGATCGATAGAACTGTCTAGTCAATAATATAATCTAATAGCTGAACCAAATGAGATTGTTTAACTGGTTAAATGAATAGTAAAATAAATAATTGAAATTGCTGTCTGGTTGACCAGTAATGATCTAGCTAAATATTCATAAAAAGTGATAAATCTTCTTGGATATTGTTTCATTGTTTATCATGAGATTCACTTTTTGAGATACTTTTGAATTAAAGCCATAGGTCAACTAGGGTGTATATTGTTAGGTAAATCATTTGATTGTAGGTTAAGAATGGTTGAATTATCCTGGTTTGTATTGTAGCTTTCATCTCTGCATCCATTATTTGTGTGATTTAGGAGGATCAGAGGAAGGGGACAATCACGATTTGATATGATAAAAGAGTAAAGGAAACTGATGAAAATAAAGATCAACAGGCGAGTTTTATTCAGTTGTAAATGATAAGGGTTTAAGTGAAATTATGAGACATGCTCATGAGCATTATTAAATCAATAAATAATCGATTTAGTGAATGGTGTTGGAAGTTAGTGGATGAATAAAAGTTGTTGCTGAATTATAAGCCATTATCATGAGAGAAAATAATAATGACAAATTCCAGGTCACAACAGGACATAAAATCAATATGTTACTTAAGGTCATAATGTGAAGTTGATGTATAAGGCTGGATTTATAACTGATTTCATGAAATTCAAAAGACAATGTTTTATATTATTCTGAACAATTAGTTGATTAAAATTCATATAATTCATAAATACGATGAATAATTGGTGAGCTTATCATTGATATCGCATCCAATTTCATAGTCAGTTATATTTATATATTTTAACGTTGAGTATTGTCCATGTCTAATGATCGATATGGTGTTGTTGGTTCAAGATAAAATGGTAGTAAACAGTGCTTATTTCATGACATTAATTAGTTTTTGACTTTATTCAATGAAGATGCAATCATAGAGAGAAGCAGACTGACACTCAAAACTATTTACGTTTGTAATTTGATGCTATTAATTGATATAAATGGTTCGAGCCTTGCATATAAGGATCTTGATCAATTTGTTCATCGCTTCTATAAAATAACAACAATCAATCCTTCGTTAATAGCTCCCTGTCCGCAATGAACCTTTTTGTCTTTGACTAAACATTTAAAAAATGTATAAAATGAATCCAGATAAAAAGATACAAGTTTGACTCAGTTTTGACCACGCATATTAATTTACTCAATTGATTGCCAATATTACAAAAAAGGAATCATATCTTTAAAGTATCCTGAAAAGAACAGGGAGAATTAATTATTGTTTCGTAAGTATTAATGGCAGCCGGACAACTAGAACCAAATAGATTTATAACAGCAGTGTAATTGAATATAACTTAATAGGGTTGAGGAACAGAAGCCAAATGATGCTATTCAACGAGAAATGATTCCTTATAGAGTGTTGATGATTTCCAATCATGATGCAAGCATCAGCATCAGGATGGCTTCAGCCAATTTGATTGCTTTCCATTAGGATAATATGAGTCCATTGATCTTTAAAAAGAAGGGTTTGCCTGCTGAAATGTCCGTCTTCTGGAGGAAAATATTGATTTTCCGAATGGTTGGTTTTGCAATAGAAAATGGAAAAATACAAAAAAATAGATTTTTTGACATGCATTTCTAGTCAGTTTTTGATCAATCGTAGTAGTATTGACAACTTACCTCTTGTAAGGAGGTAGGTAAATGATACTATAAATGTATACCGTGGTTTCGAGGATTAGATAGCTTTTAATCAATAGTTGACATGATTATGCATGAAATAATTCAGAAAAAATTAGTACTGCATCCTGGTTCACTCATTTTTTCACAATCAACTTAACATGATGCATCAAGTTTTGCTTGACATGAAAATTGAATTTTCATATGCATCAAGCTCTGAGGAAGTCTTACTTTGAATATTATTTTGATACCCCTTTTAACAGCTTGAAGATATTAATAGTAAGCTTAAGATGCTCTATTCTGTGATAAAAATGATAAAAACATATTGTTAACAAGAGAGGATCCTGTCAAAGAGCAATCAAAGACAATGGTGGTTCAAAAATATGTAGACAGCTCGAAACCCTGTATGTTTTGATGATCAAGAAGATATCGAAACCAATAAAAGTTGTAAATTTTCGGTGGATCTCCAACATCGTTATGTAAAAACATGAATTGTCCATTAGGATAATTTTCCAAACGTAATTTCTTTATGATTCGTGGTTTCTTAAACATTGCAAGATTCAATAGTTGGCAAACGAACATCTTTACAAACTAATTAGTGAATTCACTCATTATTTAACACTTTAAATCCACTAAAACAAGCAAAATCTGCAATAGAAAAAAAGTAGATGCATTAAATAATATGTAATAAATATAATAAATATAAAGCAAAGCAAGCTGTAAATGATAAACTTACCATTAGTTACATCAATGTCATCGTTATTATAGTCATCTTCATTATTGAACCATTTTAGATGAAATCAATTCACAAGCTATAATGAAAAACTGTGAATAAAAATGAAAATACATAGAGAGTGTATTTATTGTATCAGCTGAGAAGCTTCTCTTTTAAACAATGGTTGAAACAATCATCAAAACCATCAAAAAAGGTGGTTCCAGAGCCAGGAAGGAAAGAGATAATGATAATGATGTTCTAGATGATAATATTTGTCATCTGCATAATGATTATCTGTGAAAGAAGGAAAATCGGGATTATTTAACTGGAAATACTGTAAATAATGGAAACTGGCTAAAAGACATTTTTAGGGTTCGATGTTTCAAAATAAAATTTAGCTTGATACATGCAAATATTGTAACAATAATCCAATAATTGTTTACCTTATCGATTGTTTTAATATCCAGATTAGTCCAGAAACAAGAACACAATTGTATTATTGTAATATTAAACGGTTGTTCAACGAGAAGTTACACTACACATGTTGAAAAAACGGTTAGGAAAATGTGTAGCTAAACTTGTGACTCACATTTTCAGTTTTTCTTGGCAACATTTCTTCTTATGTAACTTTTTTGCAATGTAAGACAAATCTTAGATTTTTTGTTAGTTACGACTGCTATTAATTGTAACAATTTAACCCAGTAGACACAAAATTATTTCTAGATCTTTTCATGTTAAATGAGCTTCTTGAGTTACTTTTTGTTTCTAATGATTAATCAGAATATCAACAAGTTCAACTTGAAAGGTTCACTTACAATTGAGCTGACATCTTTTGGACATTGTTAATTACATTAACCAGTTGGATAAACTTGTCTCAACATCTTATATAACATCAACACATAGTTAACCATTAAATTGAATTAGACAGTGTAATTCATTGAAAAATGAGTTGGGTTAGTGAGGCCTAACAAATCTGTAGACTATTGAAAACTGTTTAACCAATTGTTACAGATAATTAATTATTTTTTTAATTTCAGACATTCGCTAAATGATTTTTTTCACAATGCTAAAGCATTATGTTAGCATTAAACAATCCCAATGCAGATACGACTTTTAGTTTCAAGAATTGATCTGGTGATAGAGGTTGTATTGTGATTCAAGAAAATGTATACTAATTTAGTTGATTGCTCTCAAAGGGGCAACAACAACAAACAACAAACAAAAAACACAAAAGACTGTGATTTTTTCACAATAATTAATAATTATCGTGAAAATTATGGCTCTTACCCAGAGTATCAAGATTGACAATTGTCTACAGTCTTTGTCTAGTAATCATTTTGAATTAAGCTCTGGTCACAGCTAAATAGTAAAATAGTTGACTATTATATGATTTTCCTGTTCACTAAACACTTTTTAACGCCAACATTAGCTTTTTATTGAATTTATCGATTTCTTTGCCATCAACTTAAACACATCTACGAACCTCTTTCCCATTTGTGCACTTTGGTTGAGTCAACATTCATCAACTAACAGTTTCACTGTTTCACAGTAATCAAGAATTAGTTATTGAACCTCTCATGAATCGCATTTTATATTTTAACTTCTAAACCATTGGTTTCATTTTTTAAATAATCATTGATCACATTGCAATTACTTTGACAGTTTTACCTAGTTACTGTTAGGGTTAGGGTTCGTGACAGAACCACAAGCGATGATATCGGTCGAGTACCGAGATCGGGGATGTTTCTGAAGTCTTGGGCTTCAGTATTTTAATTAAGTAAATCACCGTTTTTCTATTAAACAATAAATAAGACACACAGTAACGATTAATCCCTATTAAAGAATAATTTAATATTCCGCTTTTAGTAACCAAAGGAAAGTTAAATAGTGGTGAAGGATAAAACCTATCCAAGAATGCAACAATACAAGACGTAGAGTACACACAAGTGACAAGTTAACAGGAAAAGGAAATGTCCTTATATACAAATAAATGTACAGCTATGATTACTCATTTTGACCAGTCAGGTTTGATTAGATTGACTAATGCATTATCATTGGTCATTGGTGAGATAAATAGGGCAAAAACCCAGACCCCTTACAGAGCCCCGGTCACTAGACTCTTTGATGGGTTTAGAGACGCTTCCATCGCGCGAAATCGAGTATTTCCTCATCAGTTAATTTGTAAGGTGGACGAAGGTATTTTTCCGGTATGCCAGGGATATAATCCGTAGGATTATATTTTTGTTCTCCCATGGCTTTGAGACTAGCATCCTTGTTCATAAAAGGCTTCACTTTGAAGATTGCAGGCCAATCGTTAACAATACGCATTACTTCATGCAAGCGTCCAGCCATATTATCATTCTTTGGGTACTTGTAACATCTGAAACCATGGCCTTTTGCAAAAAGTGATCCTCGGATGACTTCACTATGCAAACGATCTGCTTTTGCAAAATCAACTAGGTATGCATATAAGGTATAAGCTGCAGCGACGAGTGGAGAATGAATGTTTGATTGAATAACTGAATTGAACAGGATGTAGGAAATATATTTTAAACCTAAGCCTTGGGCTTCGGCACGACAATTGAAATAGGAATTGACACAGAAAATCTTGGGTAAAATTTGATAATAACTGTCCATAGTAAAGAATAATGCTGCAAAATCGACTGTCTGTCTACATACGGCAATTAAATCATATTTCTGAAAAATCTCTAAGATTTCTCTTCTAACTTGGCGAAAGCCTTTGGCTTTCGAGACTTCTTGTTGAGTTAGGCCGTGGAATACAGCGTCCATCTTCCAATCGACTATGGCTGCAGAGTTGTGGCGAATCATTTCATGGTAGACGACTCCATTGGTATCGACGACTGAGATCCAAACTGGAACGTGTAGAATTTCATTATTTTTCATTTTGATGCGGATCATCTTGGCATCTAATGCACAAACATTTTTATTAATACTTTTCAATTCATCAGCAGCATCGGAAATTTGCTTTGCATAATCCAGAGGAGGTTTCATAAATTTTAAAGCTTCGCTGTGTTTTCTGGACAATATGTCTGCATACTTTCGTTGCCTCATCTTTCGAACTCTTTTGGTCCATCGATTAACATTTGCATGTCTAGCTTCCCAATGAAATAAAGTTTTTTCACTTTTAAAATCCTTAGGATTTTTTGCAACTTGTTTAGGATGAGCAATTGGATTATACTTATCATCAAAATCAGGATGAACTTGATCCCGATTTACTCTCAAATCTGCGTTATTTGTTTTACCTTTATCTAAAATTGAATCCTCATAAGAGGTTCCTTTGAATCTTAAGATTAAGAGAGCATCTTGAAATTTTGTTTTGAACGGACCACCAGCATTTTCATATTTTTTGGTGTCGATACCCAAGCACTTACAAATAAGCTCAACATTTTGTTCACTCTGGATGAATTCGGTGATCAATATTGGAGTTGATTCTTGTGTATCAGTCATGATGCTTGTTGTGTTGAAAGAGAAATAATTCGCACTTAATCGACGTCAGATTCTTCTTTGATCGAGACAGAAATTTTTGAAGCTATAAGCTTCAATAGCGCACAATGATGTTGAAAGAATTCAAGATGGCGGATGTCTTACAGAAACACGTTTTTCTTTGCACAAAAAATGTTGAATTTAGGAGATAATCTTAACAGAAAAATTATGAGATTCACTTAAAAAATAAGATGAGGAATCTCCACCATTTGTTAAGGTTAGGGTTCGTGACAGAACCACAAGCGCTGATATCGGTTGAGTACCGAGATCGGGGATGTTTCTGAAGCCTTGGGCTTCAGTATTTTAATTAAGTAAATCACCGTTTTTCTATTAAATTGACTAATGCATTATCATTGGCCATTGGTGAGATAAATAGGGGAAAGAACTCGATGAGTGTGCAGAACCCTTACATTACTATTTACCTATTTTTTCACCAATTTTTCAATTTCTGTTTGAAACACTTTTTTCACCGTATTGTCCGACACCCAAATTGAGACAGTCTCTTTAAAAAGTGGTGATTTGTGAATGTGTTTGATTGGTGGACAATACGGTGAAAAAGTGGTTGAAAAAAGTCGGTTCCCTATTTACCTCGTAGCAATACATCACCTTTACCCAAAAACTGCAAAAACAAGCAAAATCAAAATAACAAATGTTTTCGAAACAAAGGAGTAAAGGGACTTTATGGTCTACATGTGAGCATCATTTGGATTAGCGTAGATCCATCTCTTTTGAATCAGTTATGAACAAGTTTAATCAAGTTTAGGAATCGAATCGATTTAGTAATTTCTTTTGGTTGTAACTAAGGTCCTGATATTCATGATAGTCCTCGATGGATTTTCCTCGTTCCTTTAACCGCTCTAGTCTTTGATTATAATTTTATGTCTTTCATCCAGTTACGGGAATAAGGAATACCGCTCTCCCGAACGGTTACTCAATAAAACGCGATTTCATTGCGGCGCCATCTCTTATCTTTATAATCAAAATCTCGATTCTAACAATTTGATTATTGAGTATTTAGTTGAGTAAACTCAGAGTTTCTGCTAAAAAGGCTATTAAACTGTTAGAACGTCAATTTCCTTTTTGTGAACTGATGATAAAAAAATGTTGACTCAGGATAAATCTTTTTCAATGATAATAATGATTAATAGAGACTTGATTGATTGATTGTGAGTTATTCTGAAAAATGGAGGCTACCATGAATGATAAAAAGGAAGAGGAAAATAAGATGAAGATGAAGATTAACATCGATCCAGTAAATATAGTGTGAATTCCAAAAATTGAATTGCTGGTTCAACTATTTTGTTGAGGCAAAAAAGAATCATAAATTGTTAATTTAAAGGAACAAAAAAGAACAGTTTATCATGTTAAATGTTTTTAATTGAACTTGAACCAAAAATGATAGATCTTGTTAATAATTTATACTCTATTTCATTCTTTGTTCAAAAAATTGAATCAGGCTAAATATAGATACGTGATTGATAAATATGCTTCGCTCATTGATTGTTAATAATAACCAAACAATATTAATGTTTAGATGACTAACCTTATCAATTCTGCAACATTAATCTATCAAATATTATGCATGTAATCTATTAACACTTGCTTGATTAAAAATTTCAATGCACATTTTGAAAACAGCGCTCGCTCAGATTTGCCTCCTTTTTAACTGCTATTACGGTAGAAGACTGTTGAGTCAGTCAGAGTAAAATTGTTAATAATATTATATATAATAAGTTACTCTTTGTTAATAGTGCTATTTTTGTATTGAAAATAATTGATAAGTTTGTTTTGATTTTTTACTTCATCTTTTTGTGATTCACCTTTAACCAATTGTTTAAAATTTAATTTAGGATACTGGAAGTGTCGGTGGAGATTCAATACGTTTCACAAGTACAGGAGTTGGTTGTTTTCGCAGTTATGACCATACTATGTCAAGTGGCCACTCAGCTCAATTAACCCGTGAAAAATTACGCCTTGCTCATTATCATCAGGGTGATCGTTCTAATGGTACCAATTTGATGGATCTTGAATTGAATTCACGAATTGATGTTATTACCAGCGACAATGAAAATTTTAACACTGCAAATAATGGAATTACCAATGGTTCTAATGTTAATATAAATACTAATAGTGACAAATTTTTAACCAACGATTCAATGAATGGTGTTATTGGGTTGATTGGAACTTCATCCACGTTATCATCTTCATGTGCACCAAAAGCCTTATCAATCATGCAACAGGAAACTAGTTCAACTTCTGGTGCTCAATCATCATCTGCTGTAAGTAATAATTGTGATCAAAACAGTCCTAATGATAATATTGAAAACAATAAATCACCCTCTTGATCACAGTAATCAATTGTAATTCATAAGATTACCATTCATTTATGCATAGATCGAAGAACTTTTTGTTTTCACCATTTTTTCTAATGTAAATTACAATGTATCAAAATTTATTAGATGGAAATTTTAATGTTTTATAATGTCGTCAACATTCAACTTGATGAAAAAATTCGAATCCATTGCTTTCCCATCACGTTTTACCGACGCTCATTATTGTTAATTTTTCACGTTAAAACTTCCCGAAATGTTATCATATTGTAATTAGCTATCAAATAATTTATGAAAGGTATTTTGAGTTGACTCACTTGTTTTTTATTGCACTTTTTTTGTTTTGTTTTTCCTTTATTTTCATTTTATTTCCAAATTGTTTGCCTTTCTTTCTAGCAAACATCAAGAGTATAATTTAAATAAATATCAATTTTTTATCATACGGTAAACGTGACTATTCATTATAATTTATATAATATTTCCATATTGTTTCGTAGCAAAGAATTTGAAAGCCATTTGTTAATTTTATATGCTATTTTAAATCAATGGATTTGCATCATAATCTAATTGATTCTAGATATTGATCAATCATTTTTTCAACTTATGAAAGTCTTATAATATCATTGGATCAGTTAAATCAGGTTTGTAAAAGCATGATACATTTGGAGCATTTCAGACCAAAATTACTCATCAGATTCGCTTATCATCAATCTCAACTAATTACTAATTCTTAGAAGATTCTGTATTGCTCTAATATTTGTTTGTCTTACATAATTTATTAACATTAATAACTTGAAAATAAAAATTCATAATTTATATTATTTCTCTCTTCTGTCTATTTCAGGAGCGGATAAAAGATTTTCTCGAAGAGATCGAGCAATCTTTAGTTGGTGCTGGAAATAAACGTGACTTTAATCCAGCGGGACTAAATGAAGAATTAGTATCTTCCAATAGTCGGTCCGTATTGATGAGCAGAGTAAATCGTTCAATCGGACAGACAACGATTCAAGACAATGTGATGAAAAAAGATTCAGATTCTTCTGAAGTTGGCTCAATGGAATCCTGCAATACTTATTCCAGTTGTTTCTCAACTTTTCATTCTTCCTTATTGGACATTCCAACTGACATTGTTAATTTAAAAGACTGTTTTACAAATAAGATGATTAATCAACAGCCTATTTCACCATTACCATCATCGACAACAAATATTACCTCACAATCAAATCAACAGCTTCAAAATCAACCAACAAACAAAACTGACTCAATATTAACCAACAAAATCGTTGCTGAATTAACACCTCAGCAAACATCATTAATATCACATTCATCACCAGCACTAGCATCAATGCCGACACCAACGTCCACGCCACCGCCACATCCTCTTACTTCTTTACACCTTACTTCATTACCAGTGACACCTGTAACATCACCAGTGCCTCCCCCAATCGAATCAATTTCAAGTCCACCAACTTCAATTCAAGCAGAATTAACAAGATCAAATGAAATTGAGACCAATCATGAAAGTGATACCAACGGCGATGGTAGTCAATCCAATGCCATTTTGACAATAGATGATCAAGCTCCATTACTTGCTCAAAATGTATATATCAATCCTCTTTATAAATCTGACCAGTTATAGCGCAAATGATTTGTGAATGTAATCCCGATTGGATTAAACAATCAGGAATTCAATTCGAGTGACGTGAAAATGGTAAACAATTAAATGCTCAAGCCTGATTTAGTTCAGTTTTGCCCATATTTGATTGATGGTCAAGTTTCATATGAAATGGAAAGGTTTACTTGATGTGTACACAATTACAGTTGATTCCGGTAATCAACCAAACTTAGTAGCCTTAATTGATGTAAATATTGGGCAATGTGTTAAAAATTCAAACTTTACTTTGTCTTGCAATTGTTTTTATGTTAATAATTATTCATTATTATTTATTATTCTTACATTATTTGTACCAAGCTTTTTCAATGTTTCTCATTTTTCAAATCTTGTGTTTGCTATTTATTACTCTGGAAATACGAAATCAAGTCAGGGCTGATGAAGCTCAAAGTGAACATTTTTGTGACCCAAGAAATAACTTGCCTTTTCAATTACCTTTTTGCCATTTCTTAAAGCTTAAAAAATTTGTGTTTATTTTTTTCGAATTGCTGGCTAATTCTCGTGATTTGATTGAATACTGCGAATCCTAAAATTTAAAAACAATTAAACACTCCATAAGAATTAGCTAAATATAAATAATTAAATTCAAAGGCAAAAATTTGCGAGGAGCGAAAACCTTGGACTTTAGCAGCCTTGTCTGATCTAAATGACATAATTTACATCTGTAATAATTTACTTTCATTGAATCTCAATCTTTTCAAATACTCAAATAAAAGCGTTTCTAAATTAATCCTGATCTTTTCTCAAAATCTTGATCACACAAGTAATCACACAAGTAATCACATTTATAAAAATAAACTAAAATATAAAGTGAATCAATATGATGCAATTTAATACTAATCTGTTATTAATTTCACCAACAGATGTCAGCAGTTGAATTTGTTTGAAAGCGCAATTCGTTGATTGTTGCCTTGATTATCAACAAATCTCCTGTTTTTTTTCAATTCACAACTTTTAATATTATATTTACCATGTGTAATGGTTGACTGGGTTCGACTGAATGAATAAAATCAAAGAAGGATAATTAAAATTGAGATAGTTTTGTGATTTAAAACGAGTACAAAAAAGTCAATGTTTAATAAATAATAAAAAGGAATGAAAAAAGTATGAAAAGATTTGATAGCGATCTGGAAAGCTTCACCGAATCTCCATTATTCATATAATTACAGTTGAATGGGCCATAAGATTGACAAGAGGTCATCTCCTGTCTTCGATTTTCAGGAATTGATCGATAAACTGAAGTTGCATCGATATTCGGACAAACTTGGTTGACTATTTTACCGAAACAATCACTGTATCTAAGTAAACCGCTGAAATGAACAAAAAATACGAGCGAAGATATTAGTCTATTGTAACTGTTAACATTCATAAACAAATAATTTACCAACAAAGGCCTGATTTCAGATCTCGTGGGTTCCTTGATTCTCTTGCCAAGTCTCTTCGTTCATTGAGAGCTTCTTCACAATGACGACCGATTACATTGGCTCGTTGGAGACATGAATCAATTCTATCTATATTATTGTTGAGTGGCATTCCTGGTTGCTGATTATCTGTAAAATTAATGTTATAATTATATTATAATAATTGGATCAACTCATGCTTCATTCATACTTAATTGCTGCTTGTTTAAGTTGATTGGTGGAAATGGTTGGTCAGGATTCAACAGTGGAGATGATGAACTCATACTATTGAAATACATCTCGTTTGGCAGCTGGTTTAATGGCGGTCTACCGAAAAAGCGATCAGAAACTGGCCTTTGGTTTGGACTGGATGGTTGGTATGAATTGATTGGTTGATAATAAGGATCTCCATTCATTTGACTGTTAACATCTTTTGAACCAGAATTGAATGGATTGTTTTGGGTTGACTGAGAGGCACCAGTGTTAAGATTATTAAAATCCACTGGAAATCTATTAGCTGGTAACCAAAGACCATTGGCTCTGTTGTTGAATTCATTGTCAGCTGGGTGAAAATGGTCATCATTTTGATCGTAATTCGGACTTCCTCGTTTTCCAATGTGATTGCCGAAAGGATTTGGGAAGCCTTGGATTCGAAGAGAGCATTTCAATCATTTATTATAAAATGCAATTAACATTGAAGTTCTTACCTTCAGCTCGATCAAAAGGTTGAACAGCACTTTCATTCGTACACAACCAAGTCAAGTTGGAAGCCTTTTCAATCAAATATATCAATACATATTCTCTCTCCTGATATGAGCATTTCGAGTTTACATGATTAAAAATACATTTTTTATAACTGTGATATTTACTGTAAGAAAACAAACCACAATCACAATTAAACTTTTAATTAGTAAACTTTTGCGCAAACAAACCTGCAAGACTTTAAGGTTACGTCATCTGGCTTCAACTGGTGTGTTGTTAAACAGTTGGTTACTTCGGGACTTTGAAAACAACTTGAATCACTCCAATCTTGTCAATAGATAGAAATAAAGAATTGCAGAATTAATAAATTAGCAGCAAAATTAAAACAAAACCAAAACAATGAAAACTAAAATGCGAAACAAAAAACATCACTCCAGCGTGCAAACATGAGCATTAATAAAGATCATAAAAGATTAAGAAAGTGCTGTACACTTACCTCGATTTTTGCTGCACTTTTCAATTAAGTAATTCTTGGTTGAATCAACTATGGATGAAGTTGATTTTGCTGTTAAATCATCTCTCAATGAACAGGTTTGAGCTAAATTAACAACGCAAGCCAATTTTTGCCGTATCACTCTAAAAGTAAGCAAAAATTGTAGAAACGGTAAACAATTGATCTGATTTCTTCCTCATTTCCAACTAACAAACAATTATCAAACCAATGAAATCTAATAGCCTTCATAGCAATAATTAAAACCTTAAATTATCTCAATCACAATCCAAGATCGATCCAAACCAATTGAATGGCATAAAAATGAAAGAATAAAATCCTATTTAAAGCTAAGAAATGAAGAGGCTTGACTTGGTTATTTCAATGACTACACTAAATGTTAGGACGTTTATTGTTGAATTTATAAAAATAAGCAATAAATTGTGATTATATTGGAAGCAAAAATAATATCCAAACTATTGACTATTATTTTCTGGTCTCAAGGTTTGTCTCTAAGTCTGGTGCAAAAACAGGGATAAAAATCTGGTTTTGATTTTCATTTAATTTACAAACGTAATATCTACAGTTTTACAGCCATTGTTTTTCATTAAAAGATGGTTAACAATGGCAGATAAAAGGTTTCTTTCAAATAACGCTATTAAAGATTTTAGTCAAACTTACCCACAAGTTGTTGATGACCAAGCTAAACCTAATCCATGGTAACCAGTATTTTGCTTTGATGTAGTTAACTTGATTGCTTCGGATTGACATTGATAAAGTATTTGACAGTCACCAGTAAATGATTGACCGTTTAACACAGTAATATCTTAATAAAAACAACAATATAATAACAGTAATCAGTCATAATTGTTAAGCATCAAAAACCTGCTGAAGATGAAAACAACAGAGTCAAACAAATCTACCATTGAGCTGTAAACATCTTTAGTAACTTAAACTTACTTTGGCTAAAAATGAGGATAAAAACAAAATAAATGAAATTAACATCCATTGAACAGTTTATTTAATCGATATTAGGTGATTAACACTACTTTTATTATTTCGTAAATAACAGTAGCCTTTTACGGTACCACTTTCAATGGTTTTTTACCTTTTCCATTTTGTGGTTCAACTAATCATGATCAACTGTATTTCAATGAATGATCAATTTGGCTGGGTTTGAATCTTCACTTTTAATAGTTAGTTGCTTGTCATCGTTGTCAAAAAACGCTAAATCAAAAGCCAGGCTTAATTCCGGATACCGAACCAGAATATATAAAAAGGCTAAATCTTTGGCTGATTCATCAATTTTTAATAGCAAGTCAGATAGTATCTTTGATTGTTAATTCATATTAATTCACCTTTAATGTCCACTCAAAACCGGAAAATAATGTCAGTTTAATTGTTCATTTGAACGGCTTGAACTGTTTAAAAACAAATTGAAAAGCTTTATAACCTGATAATCTTACTTGAAACCCAAAGCTGGGCAACTTGATCCATATCGAGATTTTTTGGTACTTTACTGGTTATTTTCACCATTCAATCATTAATTAGATAAATTTACTAAATATTTTGATCGAAACTGAATTGTTGCTGAAATGCTTCCTTGAACCAAAAAAAATGACTTCATGAATCTTTATTGTATTATTTTGAATGTTAAAAACTAAATGATCACATTATTTTAATCAGATGAATCTTATTTCATTTTATTCTTGTTCAAAATTATTCATCCCGATGTAACTGATTCACAATAACAGTTATCTGCATATTAATAAATGAATAATTCATTTGTTCTGTTGGTAAAAAGAGTTCAATTTTGCTTGAATTTGTGCTCATAAAAAATGAACATTTCCGGGAGACTTAAGTTTTCAGTATTCTTATTGATTCTTATTGATTGCAGATTGTTCAGTTAAAATATATTGTTTTAATCGATAATCATGTAACCAAATTTAAATAGCATTAAACGAATGATTTGCAATAAAATTTAACTTCTATTGGCTAACTTTTCTAGTATGAAAAATTGGTCATCAAAACCGTGAAAAACTAAATTATATAACTTAAGCAGACATCTTTCAACGTTTCCACTGTCCATCTGGGTTTGTTAAGTATTTTAATTTTAACCTTTTCCTGTAATCTTAAGTTAAATAATTCTAGTTGTCAGTTCAGGATGTTGGAACAGTTTTAATATTATCTATGAATGAATGTAACATTTGCTGGGATTTACATTCATATCTTATGGAGCTGCTTCACAACTGGTTAACTATTTCTGTTGCATCCATTGAATGCTATGACAGTTTAAACCTAGATTATTCAATTTGCACAAATTATTACCTTAATTGTTCAACTATTTACCCCGCTATCGAGGCAAGTTTAAATTATTATCAATCACACCAGTGAAACTAATTTGATAGAGATAGTAGTTTTTGGTTCACGGTTTCGAAGGAAAAGATAACTGATATTAAGAGAGAATTAAATTAGTATCAAATAATTAGGATTGTTGGTGGTAAAAGACTGAATCATGTTGAAAATTGAGTTCCATTCCAATTATAATGTTGTTATCAAGGATAACAAGTAGACATGAAAGAAATAAACTAAAATTCTGGGCAAAAATAGTGAACAGACATGCTCTTTTTAATAGACATTGCTATTGCATTTTGATCATCATTTCGTTGACTTTATTTGCGCTTGCAAGTTTGAACATTGTGGTTAAATTAGTGCCATTTAAAACTTTCATCTTATAAATACTGTGCGTTTCCATAAAGCAGCTTTTTTTCGATACTATTGCAATTGAAAAGCACTCAGTTTTTTGCTGTCTTGTGCCAATTGTGCTCTTTTGCATCTTATTGATTAACGATAAACTCAGATCGACATCAAACTAATTCACAATGGCTTTGTTCGTTGAAGGTGAAGCCGATTTGATTCTATTGATTCTTTCTGTTCTCGGCGTCATGATTGTTGCCGGGATAATTTTGTTCACTTCACTCAAACTTTGCTACAAGAAATGATGTTTACCTTCAATCAATCACCTATTTATTGTATTAATATTTTGCTCCCGTTTACATTGTAAATTGTTATTACAATATTTTAATTTGAATCTCAATTTTTCAATAATTAATCATTTGCAGTCGCTTCATCTTTACAATATTAAGTCACTTTAAGTGACCTGATAGTTGGATCTAGTTTCACCTTTTAACCGCCGTAACTGGTTATAATGCAAACAAACCAGGAAATTTAATGGGTAAAAACAACACGAACAACATAATTTTTATAACCAGTGGATCAATAATTTTTATTGTGCGTTAATTTGATTATTTTAACCAGCAAAGATCAACTATTTGTTCAATTTAATTTAATGAATTTAAATATACAAGAAAACATCTAAATAATTTCAAAATGGTAATAATATTTCACACTTAAATTGTCCAACTTATGGAGTTGGAGAGATAAAATAATGCAACAATGTCAGTGATTGTGAGGTATTAATTGTATTAAAACTAAGCTTAATTGCAAACTTACATTCAATAAATCATCTTTTTGCCTCTCAATTTCAAAGTGACCTTTTTTATTGTCAATAATATTCACTCTGTCTGAGCATCTTCCGCTTTTTTGCCTAAACTCAACTCAACTCTTCTTTTTCTTTCTCTTATACAGTCATTCAAATCAATTACTTTAACTGCCTGTCCATCGATCAAACTGAATTTCATGCGCAGGCCAAATCCCGAATTCATCTGGTTCAGCTGATGGAAATGTCAAGGCCAATCAAGCGAACGTTTCAATGTTATCTTGAAAAATGTTGCTCAGACTGATGCTCAAGGATTGTAACCTCACATAATTAACTCCATCAATTTCATCTAATTCTGATCATTTACTTTCTCCGTCAATTACAATTTAAAGAGATACAAGGCAAAGACCAACTAGATGAAAAGCAAAGTTAATCACAATTGGAATACAAAAGCTCCTTTACGAACAATTTGCATCTTTCAATGGATTACAATCAATTCAAATGACACTCGTAAAAGTTGATTGTATTAAAAATGATTACCTGATTATTCCATCATTCAGTTGTTTGCCTTTTCTTCCTGTTGATTGTTTGCCTTTGTTTAGTTACAAATCGATCCATATTATTGATTATCATTTTTATTATTAATGTTATTATTACACTAATGCTTCATCCAATAGTAAAGTTTACAGGTTATACTTGATATCTACTTAAATACTTATCAATTGATTTTGATCCTGTGTGAAAAATAAGAATGAAGTATTGATTGTTTGATTTTAATCTGGAACTTGTCATGCTTTTTTGATAGATCTTTTGATGAGAAAATTGAAGTGAGAATAAGTTGCTGATGTTTTCTAAGATGAATGTTAAAGACATAATTATAACTGTGATTAGTCACAATAAAGATTAACCATATTAAACTTTCTTGACTCTTTATTATTGCTGAAGAATCAAGTCCCACCCAATGATTAAAAAAACTAAGTTCTGGAACCCAAATCGATGATTCCAGGTAAATTTGCATTATTTTAGATCGAATTGTATGTTGACAAAAACGTTACATAATTAAGGTCACTGACGCCATAGTGTCATTGCATCCAAGGAGTATTTACATTAAGAACATGTTTAACCAATAATCAATCAATTTAAAAAATGCCCATAAAAAGCTAGTAATAATAGACAACCAACAAAATATAAGTTGAACATGATAAAGTTGACTGAATCGAATGTATCTTTGTCTGTTGAATTGCCCAAATAACGCCCATTGTCCAAACATTTTAGAAGACTTGAAGCCTAGCCTTCCACGCCATAGTTACAGTGAATAATAAATTTAACAAAATGCAAAAACAAGATTAGCTTTAAAACGATCAAAAATCAGGTAAAATCAGGAATGGTAGATAATGAATGAAATTGTATATATAATAAGAAATAACCGGTCCAAGATGGCCGTTAACAAAATCCAATCACTTGATCGTTGATCCACCTCGGTTGGTTCAGTTGATGATTGAGATTGATTGTTTAATTTGGCCATTTCAGAATCAATATCAGCTAACTCTTTGGAAGATACTTGGATCAGAAGGAACTTTCCAACAAAACCATTTTTAACCAATCCTTGGACCCAAAGGGGAGCTTGTGAAGTTGACTTAGCAATGTAACGAGATCCAAAGATACTGATGATAATAAAGAGGCTTACCATAATTATATTTATGCTTAAGCACTTGACTATAAATAAAAGAATGAAAAATATAAAAATAATCGATAAAACAAAGTTTATAAAATTTAAAATTGAACTTAAAAAATCACCTGCATATGGTGTGTTGTGGTTACTATCGAAACCCAACTCATAGCCAACAAGCAACAAAAGCATTAAATCAATAAACAAAGCTAATGCGCCAAGAAAGAGTCGACGGCGTGATGATTGAGGCAGCATAAAGGCGTAAAAAATCAACATATTACAAGCAAAGTAAGGCATGACCAGGATGTAATGATATGCCGATGATTTACGCTTCATTGTCATAGAGACGAAAATATATTGCTTAGTGTCGTTACGATTTGTAGTGTTGCTTAGTATATTACGGTCAAAGTTTACTGTCCACTCTGGATTATATGATTGTGCCAAATTTATTACTGGTAACTTATCATCTGTAATAATGGAGACACAAAGATGGTAAGTCTGTCTCATTTATTTATAAAATCAAAGCATAATTATCTATTAATTAATCAAATGCTCCTTCAGTTATTTTGACTACTGTTTACTCAATCAAATGAATTAATTTTGTGTTTTATTTATTTTCATCCTTCATCTTCATCTTCAATTCCAACAACAGCAATGACAACCAAATGAACAATATTAATATTGAATGGTTCTTTTTTCTTGCAGGTCAATAAGGACTATGGACAGTTCTAAATAGGAATTATGCTTGTCAATGTTTAATCAGTTGACGAGATTTAGTTATATTTACCTGAATAGGGATAAAGTTGAACAGTGTTTGTCGTATCAAACTTGGTTAAGACAAGGAAGAAACACTGTTGTTTATCAAAGGGATAGTCGCTTAGATCCATAGCACACCTTAAAGAGACGATCAAAACTCTTATCCACAAAACCTGGCCATTGGATTTAACCTGAAGGTCAAGATTATCCTGTTCGTAATAACGAGTCCATGATACTGATACAATTACATCTGGTTTCCAAATCAGGCTGGGTGGTAAATTAATGTGATCAATTCCTTGGTAATCATTTGGATTCCAAACTAGAAATTCATCTGCCCAGTTCTATTAGTGATTTTGGTGGTCAGAATCAATTGAATGTTAATTTGGAAATTTAAAGTAATTATATCTTAGTCTACATATTTATATGATCAATAATTTTCTCAATTGCTGTTTATTTCAATAGGTATCTACGCGAAACTTGAGATAATTTACCCGAAATTATTATCTGATAGCTCGTAATGGATATTTTCTTTGTTCATTTTCACTCATCCTGATGTTCAAACAGTCTTCAAGTCTTCCTCTACTTCTAGTCACGCAACTTGGTCAAATTGATCAAAAATCGATTTAGACTTTTTATTATTGACATTCGCTGTTATCTAAATTTTCTTTATTCATCATTCAAATTGATTTTTCATCCCTGTTTCTCTTCTATGGTGCCTTTTCGGATCAGGCTATTTTCCAACTCTAATCAAGTCTATGAAACAAGACTGGAAGTCAGAGAGGCGTTTTCGTCAGGCAATTTTCAGTTTCTATTTAACTCAAGACTTGGTCCTGACCTGGTATATCAATTAGCTGGAATCGGACCTCTGTTTGGCTATAAATTGATCATGATATTTACTATTTTTGGTCAAATTCAATCGATTCTATTTACCTGTCAGAACAGTCCAATGAAATCAGATTTAAGGAAATGTTATTATACAATTGAAAGATTCCATTACTGACAATAACCAAAGTTGAAAAACAAAATTCTTTGAAAGGTTCTATCGACTAGACTGAATTTCATTGATTGTCAATGATATGCATTTATACTGGTAACATAGACTTTATTGTGTATTATTGATTGAAAACAGTAAATTAACTTATTTATGAGATAGCTAAGTTAACAATATTCACTGTTCACTATTCACAGCTGAGAGTGAACACTATTTCTTGATCATTCACATAATTCATATAAATTTATTTAGTTTAGACTCAACCAAATCCATTTGATAAATCTCAATAATCTTTCATATATTCACTGAAAATAGTAGTGTAACAATTAAATTCAGCTTTACTCCTCAATCAAGAAGAATGATTAAACCACAAATGGAACTTAATTGGCTACAATTTCCTCAAATCATTTAACTAAATACAGTCAGGGAATAGCTATTACAACTTTGAAAAATCACTTTTCAGTCATTCAGTTTTATAAATTCCTCAGACAAATTGTTATTTAAGCTAAATGATAAAATTATATTATAATGTTATGCATAATGTTTATACTCACCAAAACCATATAAGCTTCAAACGTAATTGTTGATGTTCTTGTGTCCTGCAAAAACCGTTGATTAGAAATAATGATTTAACTAGTATTAAAAGATGAACTCACCACATTGATTAGTCGCTCCAGACTAATTAAAACTGAAACATTGACTGGTTTATCATAATCTTTGACAGGTCTTATATTTGTATCATAGCCAGTCAATATTTTTGTCCTTAAATCTTTGTAAACTGAACCATTATCTTAATTTTGTGAGAACATGGAGATTAATCGAAATCGTTCAGATGATTACAGAAAAATATACTCACCTGATTTTGAAAAACTTCCTTCAACCAGAAATGTAAAAATGAACACAATTAAAATCATTCTCAACTATTTTCACTAATCAAATGTAATTACCATCAAAATGAAAGTGAAATTTGCTATTTTCCAAAGCAAAACGCTTTAATTAACGCCTACAGAGACTAACTAATTATATACTTGTCAAGTTTCATTTAAAATGAAACAGATCTATTTGCGCCTGAATTGACAGATCAATGAACGGTTGACAGCCAATCATTTTAGCTAATGGAACGATTTCAATCAAGTTTTATTTTTTAATTCATTGGAGAATCCATTTTTCATGTTTCCAGATTTAATCAAATCATTGATTCACTCGATAATAAAGCTTATTTTCAAAGATATAATAGCTAATTTTTAATTGAAGCTGAATTGCTTAATTTTTGGATGACCCAAGAAGCTTTTTAAAGCCTAGTGAGAGAGTATTATTGGAGCTAAATTTTGAATTAATTAATAAATTGCATTTACCTTCTTTGGCTTTGATTGTTTATCAATAAAAATGGGATCAATTACATAATTACGAATTTCGTCAGACAGAACATAATAATTTTCAAAGGTCTTAATCCCATTCCACTTCAAAAAAGGAAAAATAAAGTAAAAAATGTAATTTTTTGTGGTTTTTAATTAAATAAGTTTTAATTGTGGTAGTTTTTGACATTGACCAGAGACCGATAAAGTTTTTTTAATTTTTGTGTTTTTTAAATAATGGTCATGAGATCAATTGAGGTTTTGTAAGGTCACCTTACTAAGGTGGATTAGCAAAAATCCGTTTGTTTTACAATTCATTTTCGATACTCAAAATAAATTTAAAACACAAATCATACAAAAAACTAAACTAAATTAAATTAAAATTAATTAAAAATAAGATCACAAAAACCAGCACAAAGGATAGTCTAGTGTTTCCATCTACCGAGCATTTATAATACTTATTGTGTAGAAAAAAGTTGACAAGTGAAAAAAAAGTTCGATTGTTTATCCAACTTATTTTTTTAGTTTTATCAGTCAAAATTTTGTTATTAATTGAACTATTTTATAAATTGTGTTAATCACTTACATCATACCTTGTTTTAATTAAAATATCTTTATTCTCTATCTCTTAAAATGTCACAAAACTTATCTCAATCAGTGTCTTCACAGACTGTGGTTTGTCAAAATGCCGAGGATAAAGCTTTTATTGCACCATATCTTAATTCAGCTCGAATGATGCTTCAAGAAATCAATGAAAAGGAGCAAGCCAAGGAGGAGACAAAAAGGAAAAAGAAGGAAAAACTTCGCAAAACATCTGAGCTCAATCGTAGTGATATCTTAAAGTTTGCTACAAAGCGAGCATTTGATAATACAGAGTATGATAATGATGGCGGGAAAAGTCAACCTTTGTCTACTGATGATCATTTCACTATCTCAGGCAAGAAAAAGAAACGAGATATCGAATGTCTTTCCCTTACTGTTAGTAGTAGTGACCTGGACGATTATGGTACGTCTGACGACGATGAGTCTTCATTTGTTATTGATGAAAACTACAATGGATCCGATGCAATAACTATTGGGAGCTCGGACAATGACGATATTTTCAGTGACACCAGTAACGAGCCGAGTGCTTGCAGTGACTACAGCAGTAGCAACAAAAACAACTGCAGTAGCAGTAGCAGCAGTAGTAGCAGTAGCAGCAGCAGTAGCAGTAGTGGCAGTCGAGAATCTGTTGTTTTTCCAAAAAAGAATGAAAAGCGAACCAGCATTAAAGCCAAGATCTTCTCAGATTACAAAGAAAACAATAAAAACGGGAAAAAAGTCATAGAAATCGACTCTGAAAGTGATGATGAAGAGACTGACGATGGAAGTGAGGCTCATGTCGTTTGTTTCATCTGCGGAAAATATAATACAAAGAAAAAATTTTATTTATGGATTTCATGTACAGTTTGCAAAAATTGGTTCCATAAAGACTGTACACATTTGTGGAAAAAAAACATAAAAGATATCGAAAAAGATAATTTCGTTTGTCGATATCATTAAAAAATTTTAAATATTGTATTTATACTGCCAAAAATATTTCAAAGACAAAATAGTCATTTAAATTTGGAAGTTTAATGAAAATAAAGCAAATATCTATTCCATTTCATTTTAAATATAATAAAGTTTCAATTCAAACTTTTTAATCAATTTTTTATTACAACATGGTAACGGTCATTTCATTATTAATGTGACCAAACAATTAGATGAAAAAATAACTAGTCAATCGGTAATCATGTCAATACAATTAGAGGAATCAGTGCAAGCGGAATATATGAAAATACTAGTCAATGAATTGTTCATGACACAGATTGTTTTAAATGATGTATCAATTGACAAATAATTTTTTGCCTGGAAAATATTAAGCATTATTTTTTCATACTAGCTTGCTTGTTATTCAGCAAAGAAAACGTTCAACTGGAATTGAAAGGCATGCTATTAGCAATAAACAGCAGCATCTATGATTGACTGTGTTAAGAATCTCAGTAACTATTTGAATGTAAATAAGTCACTACAGTTAATCGAAAATATTTTTTCAGATAGTTTAGTCCAATCTGGAAAATACAAATAGTCAAGCTAGTTATTTCGATCCTATGGGGTGAAAAGTTAAATCACATGGAGATTTAAAGTCTTCTTTCAGATGAATAGCGTCCAGCCAATATGAAAAGATTGCAATAAAAATAGTATAATAATAATAGACAATAATAATCATAATAATAGACATAATAATAATGTTAATAGTAACTGAGGTACTTTAAATATTTAGTAATCACACAATGGCTTTGTTAGGGGATCCATTAGAGCTTGAGAGTCTCCCATGAGCTACGCGTTTCAAGCTCATAATTCTATTTTGACGAGATGAACAAGCTGGGTCATCTATGTTAGTAGTCTCGGATAATTTCCTTTTCTTAGGGTTTTCATCTGTAAAAAGAAGAAAATTAATTCATGAGTATCAACTGAGTAAATATTTAAAAGTTAGAAGGTAAAACTCACTATTATTTTTGAATTCAATATTTGAACAAGTCGAGCATACCCAAGATTCAAGGTCGTTCTCTGATAGATTACCACACTTAGCATGAGACCCGTGCGAGGCACAAATTCGGCAAATAGCAATATCCCATTCGCTTCCGCCTTTGTCATATTCCCGGCCATCAGGGCAATCACAAATTTCAGCGTCACATTTGTTATAACGATAATATAAATCAACAAAAGCATTCTCTTCAAGCTCCCAAGACGCATCCCTAATGAGAATTTTTGAAAAAAGTTCAGATGATAGCAGCAGTTCAAATGAAAGTTCCAAGACAAACTTACTGTTCAGGAATGTAGATGCCAAAACGCTGAACCTCCTTATGAAAAGCCTTTTTATTGTTACAAAGAGGACACTTGAAAAAGTATCCAGCATTTAGAGCTTGTTTCTGTACACAAGGTCGGTGCAAAAGTGATTGACAACACGGAGTTTTAAGATAACCGAGTGCGCCTGGATCTTTGTCTACTTCAATAGGTAGATAACAAATTGGACAATCATCGTTTAAATGATCAGCCAAATACTTTTTGGAAATATTTTGCTTTGGTCTATGCTTGACACAGAAAGATCTAGAGTAAAAAGGAGGTTGAAGATAGAATTCATCTGAATCGAATAAACTAATCAGAAATAATTCCTATAAATTACTACTTACGAAAAATCTTGATAGAATTGATTGAGACATTTAGCTTCTATACCACAGCCTAAGTGAAACATAACACGACATTGTTTCAAGCAACATGCAGATGTAGCTCCATTTTTGCGACAAAAGCTACACTTTAGTCGCTTACCACGACTAGCTTCTTTGAGAATATCTTTCTTCAAAAATCCAAGAATTCCTTCTTCATCTTTACCATTCTGCTCCAATCCACAGGAAAATAACAAACAATAGTAATGGGCAACAATTTCCTCATGCTTATATTTCTTACCAAATCTGAATTCATCGACAACAGGTGAGCCACATAATAAGCAAGGATCATTCTCTGTAAAATTAAAGGTAAAGAAGGGAAAATTATATTTGGATAAAAATAACTTAAAGCGAATTATATGAAAGCGATGAAAAGATATGAAAGAATTGGTGGGAATGATGAGATAAGAATAAGAATAGAGTTCAAAAAGAAAAGAGCAACAAAACACCGAGAATATTACTAAAAGAAAATTCAAGATAACTTACCATCTCCTTCTGAACACTCAGGTTTGATTTTTTTGCGTCTTCCCTGCATGATTTGAGAACAGTGAAAATATTACGAGCCAGATAAATTAATCAAACACAAGCAATACACAGTTAAACTGATCAACTGTTTAGTACGAGGTTTCAGAGGATAAAGGAGTCTAACCTGGCGTTACTATGTAATCAATGAAACACGAATCTGAAAAAATCGCGCTTTTTGTCTACGCGCCTTTTTTAAAATAACCTCTTATGTGATTTTACCGCATTGGTCTGAATGTCTCTCTTGTGGGTTGAACTTTATAGTGAGAAGATTAAATGTTGTCCAACAATTAAGTCTAAACATTTTTGGACGAATGATGTAAGATTTATAAATGTGAATAATCGTTGCAAGATTAAACAAATTAATCATTTCGCCTGAATTTTCTTGTATTTTCTTTTATTTCGATAAAGATGGCAGCACAAAAAAGAGAAATATTTTCATTCATATTTTCATTCATGGGAAATTAATGAGAATTTCAATAATGTTTAATTTTACAGGTTATTCATGATGATTGAGAGTAAAGTATTAATCATTTTAAGTCAGAACTATTTAAAAAAGTCCGAAGGTTAAACCAATTAATCAATAAGATTTTTATTTTTGTGTTAGTATCTGTTGATTTAAATAATCAACAAGAAACAATACTGTTATACTCTTGTATCTTATCTTGTATCTTCAATGATTAAATTAAATTAAACTAGTATATGTTTAGCCAGATTTTCCATTAATTAAGAAGATTATCATCTTTTCTCGCTTCCTCAAATTCATCAATTATTTACAAAGACTCTCTTCTTAACATTCAATTCAAAGATAACTGATAATCTACTTAAAAATTATGGCGTCTTCTCATTTTGTTATACCGCTTACTTGTTAACCCAAATTGTTCTATTTGGTTGAAAGAATTCTAAGAAATCTTTTTCTGTAAATATTTATTTTCAATGTTTATAATTTATCAAATATTGGAAGTTAACTTGATACTAACTTTTTCATACTTTAACACTTGAAAGTACTAAGGCATTCGAGTTTCAAGGCAAACATTTAATTAAGCTACAAATTTTGAAGATAGAACTAATCAGAATAACCGTTAGATGTCAGTAGATATGTATACATGTATTAGTTTTTGAACCTTCTCTTTCACAGCCAGATTCGTCGTCATTTAATTTCATCACTTGCTCCGGTTTGGTGTTTTGCTCATTTTTAGAAAAGTGGATTGCCACAGTTAACAGCGACAAATTTTGATTGTGTTTTTCAATTTCTTTGGTTCCTCAGTTTCTTCTGTTTTGTTCAATCTAGTTAGCTTATTTGACTTAATATGGACCCAGCTTTAAAGGAAAAGCTGGACAAATTCAAGACCGTTATTAAATCAATTATAATCCCATATAAACATGGTATCAATATTGATCAAATCCAAAAGGATTTCAAGGAGCTTGAAGGGACCTATCTTCCTTGTACAATATTTGGTTATAAAAATCCTAGAGATTTTTTGGACTCCATGACTGATATTTTGATCAAACAACCAACTTTCTATGGTGACCCTGTATATCGTGCAAAATTAGATGATGATACAGTCCACATCCAAGAGATGGTCATGCAACAAAAAGCAACTGCGAAAAAAAAGAAAAGGAAGCCATTTGGAGGCTACGGCGGTCACGGAGGCTATAATAATTATTATAGTGGACACCGATATCCTATAAGGGCTTCATCAAATTACTGGAATGCACCTGTCTCTAGGAGACCTAACAATCGTCCTAGCAATCAATCTGCAAATTCACGACCCGTTCTTCCCGCTGGGTTCGAACAAAATGATATAGATGAGTGGGGTCCAAGACCATCAGTTCAGCGACCAAGACCAACTCGTCATGTTCAAGTATCAAAGCAACCACTGAGAGCTTCCCAAGTGAATAATACTCAAGGCTTATCTAGCAATAGACCACCTCCTGGACCACCTAATAATGTTCGGGCCACAGCTCCTTTTCTCTCTGCTCAAGATGTGGTAAATATCAAGGAATTATTAAAAGATCATGGCAAAGAGGGCATCAATATGAATTTTCTGAAAGTTCTTTATGAGAAGAAATATAAGCAAACTTTAGATCCTCATGCTAGAGGGTTCTCTGATCTTCAACATGCTCTGAGTACCATTAGCCATATCTGTCAAGTTGACCTTCATCCCTCTCGAAAATTTTATATTGTTAAGCTGGTCGATAACCCAATAAAAAAACCTGAAACGCCGAAGCCGTCAAAAAACCCACCCAAAAATGATCCTAAAGGTAAGATACATCCATTTTTCAAGCTTGTAAATCTTATCTCTCTCGTCATATTTTATGTGTATAAATAGTTGTCATGAATTTACTGCAATTCAGTGAAAGGGTATATTAAATAATGGTAGAGATTCAACTTTGTTACTCAATCCTTTTTGTTCTCTCTCAGTGACTAGTAATAGTTTTATTGATTACACTTGTAATTTACTTAAAAGTCGTCCTATATTATATATTCTGAGCATATTTTTTAGCGTTTAGTGTGTATGTGTTGGAAATTTTCAGCTATTTGTTATCTTTGAGTTTTACTGATATCTATGTGCTAATTAAATAAAATTATCAATTCTAAATTGTGATAAAATTTTTGTGTTTGTCAGGATAGCATCAAATTAAAGTGACAGATTGCTTATTCCCTTGTTCATCTTTAAATGTTCCACCCTCATTTTCTTGCTCCCTTCTGCGTTTTTATGCGTTCTGAATCTCTTGCGTTTGAGATCAGGTAAACTAGGTTTAATTTTCTCAAATTATCTTTCAGGTCCAGCTGATGTGCAGAGTAATTCTCCTAGAAAAGTTGTTAGTCTAAGTGATAATCCCAGTGATATTCGGGTAGAGGTCCAAAACGGAATTGACAGTGAAGCTCTTGAAAATTTCCCTCAAACTGCAATTTCTTATTTTAAAAAAATTCTAGAAAAATATCCTCACGGTATCACTGCCGAAAATTTCCTATCGGAATATGAAAATATTTCTGGAGCACCTTTGGAACCCACAAATTGGGGCTATTTCTCACTGATTGACATATTTTATGGTCTACCTTCATTATTTTTTGTTGATCCAGCAGATGCAAGGAGTGGACAAGAGAATGATTGTGACGCAGTCATTTATAATTCTAATCAAGTACCCCCAGAGGTTCGTCAAAGAGTTGACGCATACCATGCAAAAACCAATCAAAATCCACAAAGTGAGAAACAAAAACGATGGTCTTTCAAACTGAAAATTATGGCTTTATTAATGAAAGCAACTGAAGGAATATCAATTTCCAACTTTTCTACTGATTTTTACTTAAACTTCAAAGAAAGCCTTGATCCTTGTGTTTATGATTATAAAGATTACTCTGACATGTTCGAACATTTGAAAAAAGAACTTCCAATAAAATTGGAAAGAAATTTTTCAGGTGATGATATCACTGTTAGTTTACAAGATGACTGGCAAATTCAGTGGGTTGATATTTGTGTTAATAATAACCAATATGATGCTTTAAAGCAAATGATTGTGCCTGATAATGTGGTCCTACCTGGAGATATTATTTCAGAAGTTGACGTTGACCAAGCTACTGTCGATGAAGATTTTTGGCATCAGATAATTTTAACTTCTGTTGTCAACCCAAACTGTATATTTGTAAACTTGGTTGGCAAATACCATTCTGATGCGCTTGATACTCTCATGCTTAAATTGAAATTCTATGCCGAATTATCACCTTCCTGTAGAGATTACGATGTCCCAGTTTTCTATCTGCGAGAAAATTTCTTCTGTACCGCCGCTTTTGATGTCGATAATTGTTGGCATCGAGTCAAAATTGTTAAAGTAGAACCGGACAAGAAAAAAGTTAAGGTAGCGTTTGTTGACTTTGGTGGTGAGCAATACATAGAATCTTGTAAGCTAAGATTGATGAAAAAGGAATTTAGCTATCTTCCTTCTCAAGCAATTCGCCTTTCTTTAAGAGGAATCCGACCAAAGACTGATAAGTGGCCTTCAAATGCTAAAGATGAAGTTCTAGATTTCATGAATCGGGCTTTAAACCAGAAAGAGAATATCCTATGCCGTTTACATACACGTAGATCATCTCAAGCAAAAGAATCTGTTAGATTCGAAGCTGAAGTATGTGCCAAAACATCGCTTGGTTATGTTTTTCTGCACAAACAGCTTATTGAAAGTGGTTTGGCAATAATTGACGAGGAGGCGACACATCCTTCTAAAAATGACGTCATGATCCCCAGTAATGATGTACATCGACCACTCCGTAAACCAACGCGAGTTAATCCAAGAAAAATGATATCAACTCTAAGGCGTCTTCAAATAAAAAATAAAAATGGAACAGAAGAGCCTTCCAGTAGTGTTGATGGACAAAACGTACAATAAAATGATACGCTTCAATCAAATTAATCATTCCAAAACGAGCTAAGGAATCTCAAATTCATTCAAATAATTGAAGATGAGCCTAAAATGAGCAACCCTATTTAATTATTCCCCTTAACAAGACTATCTTTACATTTCACCATTTAATAATAAAAATTGTTTCGAAATAATTCTTTGGATTTTATTAAATCTTTGCATGATTAAGCAAAGACAAAAAATGATATTTACGATACAATAATGTCTTTTATAAAGACATCTAAAATGATAATTTAGATGATGGAGATGATAATGATTATATTAACCACAATAATTACAATTTTCTTCCATACAATCGTTAAAATAAATGGTTATTTGATCGAGAAAAAATGAAAGTGAATCGGTAGTACAAAGAGAAAAAAAGTGTCAAAATGTTTTGTAATAGATTATCAACAATAAAAGCGAAAATTAACCTGTGAAAAACAACGAAGAAAATTAAATCTCTTAAACTAGATTGATTGCGAAGAACTATTTTTTAATTGGTTGATTTGTCCAAGCAAATTTTATCATTTCGTATATCAATCTATTCTATCATTTCAGTCCAGTCTTTAATTTCGAAGCCAATGTACATTTGATGATGAACTATCATCTCGTCAGATGAAATTTATAAAATGAAATCACAATAGGAGAACAATTGATTTGGTTTGTATTTACCTATCAATCGTCCATTTTTGTGTCCAAAAGCAATTAAGTTGATGAAGTCAATCGAGAAAAATTATCAACACCGGATATACGAGATTCATCAGAACACTTTCGATAATTACTTTTGAAAGTAAGTAAACTTGGAGTTGAGTTTTGTTTATCCGTAATTTAAAACAAGTAGATAATTGGAGGTTAGAGAAAAATAATAATAAATAATGATGGACAATTATTTAGATTTATTCTTGAATTCTAATCATCGTAATTCAAGAAATCGTCTTCACTATTTCTCAACAATCGAAGACCAGGACAAAGCTATGATTTTGATGAAAAGTCAGCTTCAGGTAAAAAATAATCACGACCAAGTAGGTTATCAGTAGATCCCGTTTAGGTTGAACATTGAGTAAAATTTTTATTTTCAGATTGCCGTCGAGAAATTGCCGAAAGAGCGAAATTTTTCAAGCTGGTTATTAAATGATTGGTTATTGTTGTAAAGGGTCATAAATGCGTTTCACAAGATTCACTTTCTTGCTGTAAGCTAGATAATGACGCCAAAGCTGATTTAATTGTTGGCGGTGTTAAAGTACCTGAGGCCAATGCTCCATCAATCAATCCATTCAGATGTTGCTGTTGTTCGGTAGTCAATGAGGTTAAAATGTTATTGGCTAGACCGAGAATATCATTTTCATTAAGGTTTAATGAAGTTGAAGCAATAGATCGATTGGCTAGATCATGAGATGATGATATGGATGATGGTGGTGCGGAGGATGTAGAGGATGAAGAAGATAATGTTGGTGGCGGCGGTTGTGTTGGTGATTGGTGTGTTAATTGAGGCGATGGAGTTGTCAATGTATTTACAGGTAATGTTTGGTGATGAGAAAGCTGAGGTATTTCACCGTTAACCGTACCATGATTATGATGTTGGGCTGCATGAGAATAATAATTGGAATCACCGTTAATCACAGTTGTCGAAGTAACAGAAGTAATCCCTTCTCTTGAAGCATTATTTACAGCTGATCTCGATCCGCCAACAGCAGCCGCAGCTACTGAAAGATATTGTACATTTTTACTGACAGCAGCTAATGCTTGCTCTAAAGCTTCTGACTCTTCTTTACTAGGAATATCACCATTTTTCAAATTGTCCACAAACAAATCATTGAATGCATCATCTGGTATCTTATTAAGAACATCTGTTAAATCAGCATCAACAAATCCTGGAGGCTCAGGTTCAGGTCCATTTTCTGCACAAAGAGTTGGCAATTCGGCAACTAGTGAAGCAACTAATGCTTCATCACTAGGAGCTAATGTAGTTACGCCGTCTAGATGACCAGTAATAATACCATTTCTAGTAGCATCTGGTAAAACAACAGGGACTGTCGAAGCTAACGGTTGAGTTATGCTGGTTTGTTCACCTCTCAATAAAAGAGCTGTGCCAGGAATTACTGATAAATTATCGAGTGTACTCCTTTCATTTGGTAAGTGAGAAGATGGAACTACATGATGCAGTGGTTGATGTTGTGTTCGATGATGCTGATGATGGGTTTGCTGTTGCATTTGAAGTGGTATTGTTTGAGGAATGGTTGGGACTATACAGGTTTGTTGGTTTGGTTGGCCACTTTCAATGGGTAGAGAGGTTGCAGTATCAACATTTGGTTCAATCTTGATAGCATACAAATGTACTTGAGAAGTATCACAATTTTCAGAATTAACAAATATGCTATCAGATGAATCTTGAGAAAGAAAACTAGAACTGTCAATACTGTCAATTGACCCGCCTGGAATACCTTTACCACCAATTAGTTTACGGCGTTTTTTACTTCGTTTTCCAGGTCTACCAGGTCCAGCCTGAATTTTACCTTTACCTTTACCACTTCCAATAGCATTGGCTTTTAAAGCATCATCTTCCTGCATTGATGGTGTTGAGCTTTTTATCCATCGATGGTGATTGCAAAGAGGCTCATCTGCTAAGACATCCAATGATGGATTACAACATTGAGCTAATGTCTCATTATCTTTGGCTGTACACCTCACAAAAAGTAATTGATCGACATTATACAAAATATGTCGTTGACAATGCCTACTAAATGGAAGAGATGGTTTGTCACATTTTAATACATCATCCTCAAAACAGCAGATACCTTTCCTAATACTCATCAAATTATGCGGAAACTTTGAGCTAATCCTTGAATTTCTACTACAATCTAAAAGCTTGTCCAGGTATGTTGAATCAGGTTCATCGAGTAAATCATCTTTTTTTATTCGTTGCTTGGTTTTCTTAACTAAATCTCTCACTTCAGATTCTTTCACCTTGATCAGATTGGTCAATAGTAATTTATGTGAGATCAATTGGCTTCGGATATCGCTCATTTTCAAATCTTGAGTGATCATCACGCGTTGTGACATAGTTAAGGAGGGTAAGGGTTTAACATCATTTATAGATGATTCATCTTCATCACAGGAAGAGAATGTTGAATAAGATTGGAAGAGATCTTCTTGACAATGATGATGCTTGTTGTTTCGATGAAATGGGAGATGATGGTGATTAAGATGATTATTGGTGTGACTTGAATGTGGATGTATCATAATAAGGTAACTAATTAAATCCTGGATAAGCACATTAGATAAAAGAAAAAAGTTAATTGCAAACTTTGAATCAAAATATTGACCATATTTATTTTAAAAAATTTACTGATGAATTCATTGTTATGATGAGGATGAAAAAACAAACCGAAGTATGGGTATCTGAATTGAATCCATATCATACCTGAGCAAGATCCAGATACTATATAGATATCAATTCGACTTTCAATAAAAGCTCAATTATCAACAAATTAGAAGCAATTAAACTTACACCAAGATGCAATTAACAACTCGAATCGGACAAATTAACAAAGATTTTACATTGCAATAAAAACCGCAATTATAAAAGTGTTATAGAAATTAAAGTTGAGTATTGACCGATAATCCGATTGTTTCAAGTGATAGAATTTAAATTATTTGTAAATTTAACAAGAAAAATTTAACAAGAATTATTGTGTTACAGTTATATATTTCTTCAGCCTTACAAAACTTAATTGATTAAATACTCAAGTCACTTAAATTATTAAGTTTGATACATGATAAAGTCAGTTGAAAGACTTTGCTAAAATCTATTATAGAGTATTTCACTCAATAGATGGCAATATATATCTTCTATTTCAACCCGCCGTTAATAGCTTTATTCAAAATAATTTCCCGGGAATTACAATCAAACAGTTTTTTCGGTTAATTTTTATAAAAAGTCTTTAATTTTTGTAATCTAACGCGATTGTCTTTTTATATTTTCAAAAATTATTTTCTATGCTTATCTTATCGTTGTTTAATTGTCTTCTTAACGAAACAATTTACCAAGTAAAAAAATGATGCAATGAATTCAATATGCCTTGCTTTTAAAAATTCAAAGTCAAAAAACCGAGAACAAACTATTATAATTCAGGACAATTACAAGAAATTAAAAAGTATTTTCAGAAATAAACGCCACAACAATTGATTCAAAAACTTCAGCGTTGTTTAATTTGTTGCAGTTTTATCTTGCATGACTCTCTGTTTGTTTCATTGATCTGTTAATTTGCCGTTTACATGGACAAACATTCAACATCATTATAATTCTCAATTGTCAGGGTAATAATAAGCACCGATAGTGTTGATTTCATTTATAATGATTATTGCTTAATAAAATCAAATGGAGTTGAAGCAGAATACTTAAGCGCCCTCAGTGTTAATATTATAATAAAATAAAAGAGCAAAAAAAACGAGCTTAATAGTATTAAGTTAATACTCTTGAGGTTATATGAATAGAGTGAGGCGTTGATAGCGAGCTATTTGATTAGGTAAAAAAGCTAATTGTTACAGCTAATGGTTGATTTGAATGCGTTATTGTTGCTTTTATCTTCACCCTTTGGTATTTAACTGTTCCAATTTTAAAATTTGATCGGACATAATCTTTAGAGTCTCTTACTCTCATTGTTGATTTCTTTTTCTTTTAAATTTCTTTTAAATTTCTTTTTAATTAGTGAAAGCTTTTCTATTGAAATTAACCAGTTAACAAGTTAATCAAGCATGAGGAGTCAAGAGTAAGTAATAAATCTTGTCAGTTATAAAAGTTGTTGACTAATTTCTTTGTCTCATTTTTTGTGACTCTTATGACCCTAGGTTGTCATCATCATTACAGGAATCAATGGAAAACAATACAAGACCATCTGACCTAAATGAAAATGAGTTATATGACGCTGATTATCTTCATCCCCAATATCATCAATATGCTCCAAGTCGTAATATTCATGGACCTTCAATATTCAATGGTTCATCCGAGTCAAATAAATTCGCTCGATCTTTATCTTTAAGTGCATCTGGTAACCGAACAAGAGCAGGCTTGGATCACCGAGGATCCCTTCCAATAGCGTCTATTCCACCATCAATCATGAATGAAGTTCCAATCGCGTCAAACGGAACTTACTCTACCCCTATTGATATTGATGGTCGATGTAAATTTAACCAGTCAGTCAGCATTTGTGATAAACATTCAAATCGTGCACAGGAAGCTCATGTCAACCTTGCATTTGAGCTAGATAAAGAAAAGGTGGATAATTTGGTGAGTAAATGATCAATTTCATCAATGGATCAAATTTTCATCTCTAAATCTTGGTTTTATCAACAGGAACCAAGAGCAATTTCGCTTAGACCAACATACATTCATGTACAGAGCAAATCGAAACTACCCGATAAACAGCCACCTGATGATGACTACCCATATGATCCTGTTAACTTAGTTGTTTCAAAAGTCATCAGTCTTGTGAAATCTAATTTTGCATCCATCAAGTTTATCCTTTTCCTACTTTACAATCTTTACCTTGTGATTGCAATTAAAAAAACATGGAAAAAGGTTTGTAACTTGTTTTTTGTCTATTCGGAATTGTTGATTGATATTATTTCTTCTGTTTTTAGTCCCAATCTTGTTGTGAAGGCATCAAATTCTTAGTTTTAATTACCTGCATTGTTTATACAACGGCTATTTACTATTTTGCACTTAAAAAGTTGATAGTCAAACCTATCTATAAAAGATTTTTGCGGCCAATTACTCGTTCAATCAAGAATCAACCAACTTTACAAGGATATATTCGAATAGCTACATTCACCACTATCATGATTTTATTTGTTTTATACACAATTTATCTTTCTCGGACGGACAATAAAAAAATCATCTCAGCATGTGGAATATTCATCTTCATCGGAATCTCTTATCTTTTATCAGTAAACCGACCAGCAATTCAATGGAGTCAAGTTATTTGGGGAATAACTTTACAGTTCCTTATGGCTAATTTAGTTTTAAAAACTCAGCTTGGTAAATCAATTTTCCAATGTGTTGGCGATAAAATTGTTGCCTTCCTCAACTTTACCGATGAAGGCTCTAAATTTGTTTTCGGAAGTCTCATAAATGGTATTTCTGGTGATGAAAGTATTTTTGCATTCAAAGTGAGTATTATTTTGTCTTGTATTTATATTATCTGATTAATCGCTTTTTTCTTTCAGGTTTTACCAATCATAATATTTTTTAGTTTCACTGTCTCGGTTCTCTATTATTATGGAATCATGCAAATCATGGTGATTAAACTTGGCTGGTTGCTTCAAATCACTGTTGGATCAACTGCCTGTGAATCTCTGGCAGCGGCTGGAAACATCTTTTTAGGAATGGTTGGTTTAATCAAACAAATGTTGGTCAAATTAATTAAAATATTTTTGTAATTTCAGACAGAAACACCTTTAATGATAAAACCATACTTATCCATAATGACCCAATCTGAGTTGTTTGCTGTGATGACTGAAGGGTTTTCTACAATTGCTGGATCAGTTTTGGCCGCGTATATCAATTTCGGGGTAAGTTCATCATCTTGATAAATTAGTAAATGGTATATGAATTGAAATATATTTGTCAACCATATCTAATTCAAAAAATACCGCTAAACGGTTTAGCTGGTAAAATGTTCAATATATTTTTTACATTTGTATCATTAGTCACCTAAATTTTTGTTTACTTGCATTTGCATACATTTTTGATGGATCGTCAAATTTGGAGGTTTCAGTAAAATAATTGATGAGTAACTGTAATTAGTAATCAGTTCACTTGACAATAGTGAATGTCACTATGAATGTCTTAATCAAGGGTAAAACCCGAATGATCTGTTCAAATGTTCTTTATATCACAAGTTTCGTCGTCACGAGTCGTTTAACATCCAAACAAAATTTAATCATTCATCCTTAATCACAAGTTTATATGGCTGTTAATTTTCTTTTGATTTTTATATTAACTGAATAGCGTTATAAATTCATTAAAACACGATATAATGAGAAACATTTGTTCAACTCATCACCTGATCAGTTGACTTTAGTAATTCAAACGTTATAATCTCAGATACAATAATGTCAACTTATTTTTATTTACATTTGATTTTCAACTACTGAGTCAATGTTAAAAAAATCATTGAGACCTAATAATTAAGTTTAGCAAACAGTTTTTAATAACATCTAATGATTGAAAATCGGTTGAAAATTATTCCATATTACTTTAAATCGTTGTAGATAGAGGATAAAATTCATTATTCAATACTGCTAATAATTGATCTACCACTTAATATCTAATTCATTTAGATTAATTAATATAATGTACCTAAACTTGAAACCTATCTTTCTAAGTCTCTAAAAAATGAATCTTGAACATTATTTAGGTGTGAAACAGTTGATCTTATTATGTAATAAGCTGATAAATTGTTCTTTTTTTCCATTGCAGTTCAAAGTCCTTAGATACTTTTGTATTTAATGTTCCTTAGTTATCTATGTCAATTTTTACCTGTCAGAGTTATCATTTAAACTTCTTGAGAAACTTTTGCATGCATACTTTATATTAATGAGACAATTTACCTCATGATCACTGTTAATGTAACTATCCATTTCAAGGACTACAATAAAACTATTCATTATAATCTAATTGAAGGTCAAGTTCAAGTTGAAATGAGAAGGTATCTTCATGGTTAATACATTAATAAATGTACATGCATGCTTATTAGACGAATGTATCGAACCTCAGTCAAATTAGATTTTATCGTAAATCATTTTTTCCCAGATTATTCATAAATTGTAATTGTGATTTTGATTTTGATAAAGTCACTTCTTCAATAGTTTAGCAACCTTACAGTATCTGAACATTTACTATTTTGTACATATCTTTACAATTTAAAATGATGAATTTTTGTTTTATTATTTATTGATAACTTAATTTTTTCAAAAAACCCTTGAACCGTTGACTTTCAAATACCCATTGATAATTCAAATAACCACTCATTGTAATGTTTGTATGATTTATCAAACTAATTTTTCTACATTTTCATAAAAATGACCAAATTCATATCAAAGACAAACGCAGTTAATCCTTTTTCTTATTCTAGATCAATGCTAGTCATTTGTTGTCAGCATCAGTAATGGCTGCTCCAGCTTCACTTGGAATATCAAAACTAATTTTTCCTGAAACATCGAAAAGTAAAACGAAATCAGAAGATATTGAAATCGAAAAATCGTAAGTTCAGCTCTTACCGTTACAAATTTCACTTACCCATTGATTTTCCCTTTCAACAGGACTGATAGAAATGCTCTTGAAGCAGGAGTCAACGGAGCTGCTCAAACCATCAAACTTGTTGCTAATATAGCAGCTAATTTAATTGCTCTTTTAGCATTTATCAAATGTTTAAACTCGATTGTATCTTGGTTTGCATCTTTGATCAACTTGGGTCACATTGATTTCACGGTAAAATATTTGAATATTTCGATTTAAAATTTAAATGTAGCATGGTTATTACAAGTTTCTTTGAATTATTCAACAGTGGATTTTATCGAGACTATTCATTCCTCTGGCCTGGGTTATGGGCGTCGAATGGCAAGATACTGAAAAAGTAGCTTCTCTATTGGGATTGAAAACTTTTCTCAACGAATTTGTTGCTTACACAAAACTTGCTGAAATGAAAAATGCTAATGAATTATCTGTAAGTATCATTTATATTGAGAAAAGGCTGCATGTCAAGTACTTATTGAATTTGAAAAAATACTTATTTCAATGCCAACAGGATCGTTCACAAGTTATCGCTACTTTCGCTCTATGCGGTTTCTCCAATATTTGTGCTATTGGCATCCAAATGGGAGGAATAGGATCACTAATACCTCATCGGAAATCGGAATTAGCTTCCATGGCCGTACGAGCAATGATTGCTGGCTCGATTGTTACTTTTATAAGTGCTTCTATGGCGGGGTTACTTTATACAGAGACAGTTACAAATGTTTCAATGGATCATTCTCAATTGTAAAATTTTTCAATTTTAACACTTCCTTTGTAAATAGTCTAAGTTAGGATTGAAACTTGTTTTATTTTTTCCCTTTCCTTCAAATTTTATTTAACTTTTTTAAAAAAGTACATTTGAACATTGATTAAATTAATATGGAATTTTGATCTATCATTCAATGATCAAATCCATTATCTATTCTATGGATAAATGTTTTAAAGCATACTTGCATACTTTTGTAAAATTTATGATTAAAGAACCGTTACAGTTAAGATGTATCATTTTGTTTACTTATAATAATTGATGAGTTCCAAAAATGCTATCAAATTCAAGAATCAGTTTAAATTTTTTACTAATCTATTAATTATATTTACATAAAGTGCATATCTATTTGATCAGTTATATATTTAAATATTTGCTTTAAAATTTCATTTAGCAAAAATTATAGTTTTCAATAAACATTTGAAGAAATGTGAAGTATTATTATAAATCAACACAACTTAATGCGATAAATGTGTGCTACTAAATTTGAGTTCTCATACTTGTATTATTATCTATTAAAATACCTGAATAGATGCTGATAAAGTATTTTTGAAGACTTGAGCACTTAAATTATTTACTAATTGCTAACTAAATAGTATAATTCGAGAAAATGCAATAAAATGTTGACGAATATTTTGATAGGAATTGGACAAGCTTTATTTTGACATTAAATAACAAATTTGTTTCGAATAAAAAACTATGAATTGTGTTTGAGTGAAAATGCGTCAGGAGAATCTCCATGTGTTCATATGCGCGTTTTTGATATTCAATGGACTGGTTTGGTTTCCACATTTAGATACCGATGCATGAAATAATTGGACGGGATCGTGATTGCTACGAATAATAGTTTGGCAAAAAATAGATATGTCACGTGAAAAGCACGAGTGAAATTGTTAAAAATGAAACAATTATTTAAAATCGATACGATCGTCAGAAGATGTAGTTATCAACAAAGTATCACTAATCGATACAACAAAAAAATGTGAGTGCAAAAATGATGGTGAGAAAATTGATGAAAAATGATCGAGATTATTTATTTCTAGATGAAATACTCTTTTTTCTTTGTTATATCAGGCCCAGTTTTGCTCTTAACCACAGCCATATCTGGATCTAGTGCGTCTCTGGCTCCTTTATCTTCGTGCGTTACATAGTCTCCTTTATAATGAGCCATAAACCGACCGCTGAACAATAAGGCCACTACAACTATTACAACAATTAATGTCACGATTATACCGATAGCTGCAATAACAGGTCGTGAATCACCTTCAGAAGTACTGTGAGAACCTAAAGGTGGTGGACGAGTTTCAATTTCCTCTGGAGGATGGGTAACCGATTCAATTCCACATGAATCTTCACGAACAGAGTCAAGATCAGGAAAAGCATACACATTACTACGACGATCTTGTTGAAATAGTCGTTTTAATGGAAAATGATCATCAAATGAAACTCGACTGATACAACCAACAAATCCTTCTCCCGTAGACATGGTTTCATTTCGACCAACATAAATACTTTTCAGGCGATTGAATTGAGCATCAGCTTTATCAGCAATATTAAATGTATACACAATTGGTTCATATCCATCAACCATGATTGTCATTCGTCTTCCAAGATCAGATCTTTTAATTATCACATCATGATGTTGACCAAGAGCAAAGTTTTCACTTTTAATGATCAGCTCTTGCCTTTCAAATCCGAAATCAAATACAAGTCGCAAATGACCGCTTGTTGACATCATTAAATTAAGATATTCACCGGAATATGATGAAATACCAAGAATAAGGCCTTTGTTTTCAGTTGTTGTAAAACCAACTCTAATGAATTCTTCTAAAGTTGAAAGAGTCGATTCGAAATCATATTTTATAAAATTGTCGCTTTTCAAATTAACACCGAATTCATCAGCGCATATTCTACCCTTAAAAGCAGTCCATTGACAGTCACAGGTATAACTTGAATATCTTTCATAACATGTACCATTATTAAGACAAGGGCTTGATTGGCATTTTCCAACGCAACCAGGAGCTATTCCATATAAAGATCGTCCCGAGTCACCTTCTTTTGCTATCCTAACAAGATCAATGAACTGACCATTAAATGAAAGAGCTCGTAAACATCCCAAGTATCCTTCTTTTTGATCAACAGATGCACCGACAATCAATGGAGTCTTTAGCTCCATTGATCTAAATTTAGGTAAGCTATTAGGAGTTTTGTGAAACAATTTACCATCAACCAGTAAAGTTGCTTCTTTTTGATTCCATTCAACCAAAATTGAATGCCAATTGTCATCACTTAGTTTGTATGGAATATCAGCTTCGATTTTTTGGCTACCTGAACCACAGTCAAAAACAAATTGTATTGCTTTTGCTGAGATAATTGTCAATTTTATAAAGTCGTAAGGCCCTCGTGCATGGAAAAGTACACCATATTCAATTGTTGTCTTGAATTGAAGATAAATATCCCAAGAGAACCCAGTTGTTTCAATATTAACTGGAATGATACTATCATGTTGTCTGAATGTAACTACATTGTCAAACATCATATCACCTTCACAAATAAGAGGACCCATGGTATATCGAGCTCGTTTTTCAGGAGTTCCAGTACTAGTATCACCAATACGAATAGATCGAATGGGAAGGAATTCTTTCTCAGTTAGTTCCCCTTCATCGACACCCCATTCATAGCTTCCCATAGAATCACAATTACACCATTTACTAGAATCACGGCAATTACCAAAAAGTCCACATTTACATTTTCTTGATTCTGGAAGAGATCCTCCCCAATGAGACATTTTCTGATTATTTCTACTCATCCACCAAGTAAAGGGTTTGAAGTGTTTTTGCAATTGATATGGAGTGTTGAAAAGTCGGGCGTTTTTACATTCATATTTTATGAACTGCTTGCAACTATATGATTTATTTACTAGAACAGTAATTTGATCAAAGTCAGCGTTGTATGTTAAATCTTGATGATAAGAACCTGGTTCTTCATAACCAATGACATCAGTTGGCGCTTCATTTTTATGATGAAGAAAAGTTTGTGTACGATCTCCATGGAATTGGCATGTAACTTGGAAAGGTTCAAGCGGGCCACTACCATCAACATCTATCATAATACTTTGCTTTTGTTTTGCTGAGTTTGCAATACGATAGGCTTCACATGATAAAGGATGATTAGGAACATGACATACAGCACCAGTATAACCGGTATTTGTACAATCACATGTGAATGAGTCATGATCTTGTCTACATATACCCCGATGCTCACAAAGATTTTGATGACATCTATCAACCATTTTGCAACCATTTTGAATTATATCACCAGGATAGGTTGAAACGATTCGATCTGAAGTCAATTCATCGAGAGAGATCAGCACATCGCTGACATTTAAGTTACGAATACAACCAATGAAACCAGTTTTGGCAAACCATCCAGCTCCAATGGAATAATATTGGCCACTTGTCATCGACATTTGTCTTTTAGTGATGGATTCTTGTTCATCAACAATGACTAATAGTTGATTCGTCTTTAAACTGATTTGTAAATTATGCCAGAAGCCATCGTTCAAATTTTTAGTGTGGAATGGTTCAAGTATTAAGGATGAGCGATTTGTTTCTCTAGTTTCCAAATTTATCAAAAGCTTTCGCTTGTTTAGAGAAGTAGCTAGGAATCCCTCGGATGCAAATTTATGATAAAGAAGAATACCATCTTCATTGAAAGTCCGGAAATCAAAACTTATATCCAAGCGATTGCTTATGGGTGCATCAACCTTGATATAAGCTGAGGCAGATTGGAATGTAATGGACGGAAGTTTTTTAAGCTAGAAAAAAAGACAACGATAAGTTTTATGTTTCAAATAATGAATATCTTAAAATGTTTAAGAAATACGAGCCCTATCAAATGAGAAAATATATGATGAAGTGGATAAAAGCTATACAGTTGAGATAACTCATTGAGATGGATGAGTAATCAAAAACTTTTTATCGATACTAAAATACTTGCGAACAACATAATCTTAAACTGAAAGCAAATACATGTATGTGTACGATTTTTAAATGAGATACTGCACTTACGTAACATGTATTACCAGGTCTTGAATTAGAATCAAGAAAATCTTCTGATGTCAACTCGTGTATGATATTGGTTTCATTTAATAATAAATCCTGAATACATCCAGTAAAATTTTCTTTTACTACATTGTCATAATTTGAGATTGCAGGTAACCCACCAAGATATAGCTATAGGAAAAAGAAAAAAAATATTAGCAACAAAAGGTAAAAAAGCAAAAAAAAACAAATAAAATTTTTTTACCTTATCATTGAGATCCAATCTCACAAAATCACCTGTTATTTTATGTTCAACTGTATGGTCATCTACAGTTAAATTGAGATCACGATTATATCTAGAAATAAGTATTCTGTGCCAATCCGAGTCATCTAAAAGGCTACCGGCAGTGATAGTATTAACTTGTTCTTGGTTGCCCAAGTTGAGGGACAACACAATTTTATTGTCTTGCATCCGCAGAGAGAAAACATCTCCCTGAGTTCCTTGGCTGTAAATGAGATTGCCATTTGCTGAGTTGGTTCGAAATTTTAAAGATATTGTGTCATGGAATGATGAGGTTTGAAGTTTTCTAATCACAAAAGATTGGCCATCGAGATTCAAAATTTCACCACTTCCAACGGAAATGAAGAGGAATATTAAACAAGATGAGATTCCCAGAAAAGTCATAACGATTTAGATTGAAAAAAAACCAAAACGAAATAAACGTTTCAAGTAAAGTTACACTGGATTACACATTTAAGAATAACGTGAATAAATGAGTTTCAATGAAAACAATATGTTTTAATCATGTCTCAGTCAAATTGTCTCCAATTCAACCAGTTGATCTTTATAAAAAATGGATTGGACATGAAAAATAAAAGAAAGTTTGCTAGGTGTGGTTATAGTAATGTGGACAAACAGTTTTTCAAATTCATGTACTTGTACAATGTATTTTATACATAACGATAAAAGGTGGTGCCATGTAGTGGTGGTACAGGTAAATGATGAAGCATTTGTTATGAAAGTGGCCTTTACCTTTGCTTCATTTGTAATCAATCTTTAATTGAGAGAGATGAAACGAATCCACTGAGTTTGAATAGATTTTGTTGTAATGATATAATTGCTTGTTTGCGCTGAGATGGTTTTGATAAGAATCGATTCTTTTATAATTATTATTCATGGAAATCATGATAAAGGTACAGAGTGTATAGAGTGGAACATATTTTATTAAATAATGGTCCCTTTATTGTTATTTTTGGTTTACTTAATAAATTGTACTAATGGTTAATAAATTTTACTTAATTAAAGTGATAATTAAACAAGTTTTAATATTTATTATAACTACCTAAACTGTGCTACACCCAATAAGTCCAAATTTATAAAAATTGACCCACAAATTACAAAAATACCTCATCTCAAAGTTTCTATACCTGATATACCCACGTTTTTCATACACCTGTAATGGCCATGCTCAACACTAGCAATACAACAGGCACACGTGCTGAACTCATTGTTGAAGCAACAACTCAACTTGATGCTGCTATCAAACTAGTAGAAGCTTTAATCAACACAAAGAATGGTGTTTCCTGTCGCAGAATCACCGATGAAATAAAAGGTGCAAAAACCAAAATTGATAGATGTCTGGACAATGAACTCCCTTCTGGTCTCCAGATAGCAAGAAAACTTAACCAAATTGAAAACAAGATTTCGAGTGAAGCTGGATGTGGTTGCAAAAGCAAAAAAGCGCAATAAGAAAAAGACAACTGCTGTAGTCATCAAACCAACAAACTCGGACATTGATGCGACGGAACTTGGTCTGAAGATTAAACAAGCCATAAAAGAAAAACGAGACTTAAACGTCGAAAGTGTGGTGGTAAACACTCAAGCTACCAGAGTCACATCGGAGGACCCAACAATCCTAAGCAAGATTGAAAAGATTCTTCAAGACTCTCTCGTGAGCGATCTGGCAAAGGTGGAACCACTCAACAAACTTCAACCACAAATCTCTGTTGTTGTGTCTCAAGATCAACTGGAAGAGGTAGATCAAATTAAAAGACGCAACAATATACCTGCTGAGGAAAATGTCTCAATTGTGGTCAACAGAGAAATTAATACCAAATCTAAGTTTAAAAGAAACTTTGTGATTATAAGGATGTCTCGTAAAGCCAGAGAAATCATTGGAAAGAGAGAAAAAATCTACATTGGGTGCGAAGCAATTCAATTTAAAGACAACTTTAATATCAGAATTTGTTCAAAGTGTCTGAGAATTGGCCACACTCAAAAATATTGCACAAACGAAGCCCACTGTGGTAATTGTGAAGAAAATCACGGAACGAAGGAATGCAAGCAACCGAGGAATAAGGAATCGACTTGTAAATTGTGTAAAAACTCTGGAGCTCCACACATTAATCACCATCCAAAATCATCCAATTGTTTCGCGTATAATCTTGCTGTTGAGAGACTTATATCTCTAATTGATTTTGACTATGAGTGCTATTAAACTAAGTGGGAGAAACTGTCAAAAAATGGTTAACAAAACGACTGAAATGATTTTAATGGCTGAAACAAACAAAATCATTATGATCCAAGAAGCCAACTTATCTGTAATAACTTCCTTGGAAACAAAAATATTCTCAGCTATCATTCATGAACACACTGTAACAATAGCTCACAAGAGCTTTATCAAAGCTGTTTATCGCCTTGGACTCTCATCAATAGCGTGTCTAATAAAGAATGGTGGAAAAAGTTATTTAATGATAAACATATATGTCAATCCTGCAACAACTGAAAAACAATTGGAAAAACTAACTGAAGAAATAATTAAAATAAGGAAAAGATATGTCGATATTCCCTTGATTGTTCAGGGTGACTTTAACTGTCAGATTGAACTATGGTCGCCAATCAAACCTCCGAGAAATGAAAGACGAGCCAAACAAATATACGATCTAATCAAGACATGTAATCTACAAATAAACTATCAACCCTCAATAGACAAATACACCTTCATCTCAACCAAGGGACACAAAACCTTCATTGATGCTCTATTGACCTCGACTGGTACCAACTGTCAAGTAGAAATAGTTCCAACTGGACAAGATCACTCCTTCTTTCATGCAATAATCCATGGATACAATCGAGCACCCAATCCTGAAAAACAACCATTAACATATGTTATTGACAAAAAAGATTACTTAAACAAACTATCTGATTTCATTGGTAAACTCGACGTAGACAAGATAAACAGTCCTGAAGCAATCGATAAGACTACAATGGATATATTTAAATTCTGTATAAACTATCAACTCACCAATAAGAAAGTTAAACCAAATAATACTGTCATCAAACAAAACCTGATAAACTGGAATCTAAAAAGAAAACTCAAGACCCTCATATCCACATACAAGAAATTTAACTCCAAGAAAATTCAACTTAAAGTACTAGAAACCAAGAAAAACCTCCGACTACATTTCAAACATCAAATCAACAAAAGATTCCTTATAAAAAACAGCAGTCTTCTCTGGCACAGAATCCGTAACTTGCTTAATCTCAACCCAGCAAATGAACCTACTGAACTCTTCATGATAAACTGTAAAGAGATTCAGACTGAATATAATCTACAACTAGACAACATTCAACTTTCAAAAAATAACTCACCCCCAACAAACCTGAACTCCACCATCAATTTAGATACAATCATTAATGCTCTCAAAAACCTAAAGAACTCTGCTCCTGGAACTGATCTTTTATCCAAATCTGAAACAAAATTTCTCATATCTAAACATAAGGACCTTTTTACTATCATTTATAACACTTGTATTGCGTGCAACTTCTTTCCAACACCTTGGAAAATTACAAGAGCCATCATTATTCCTAAAAGTGATGGACAACGAACAAGACTGATACAAGTACAGTCAAACTTGGCCAAAATACTCGAAAAACTGATCTACTGTGACATTACAACCTCTATACCCACAGACACCTTTTCTCATCAACATGCATATTTGCCAAATAAGAGTATTGTCATTGCAATTGACTCTCTTCTTGGACACATTTATCCTCAAGTCAACTGTGATCGCTTTATTTTACAAACGGATGTACAGAAGGCCTTTGACGAGATTAACCATCGCTGTATAATCACCAATTGCCTACAATACAAAGTGAAAGAACCTACAATAAAGATTATCTCCTCATACCTGACTCCGCGCTTTTCCATGATAATGGAAGATCATCCTAAACTTAGACTACTGACTCTGGGTGTGCCTCAAGGCTCCATCTTGGGCCCAATTCTATTCTGCATAGGATTAAACAACGCTCTCAACAACATTGCTGATTTAAAAATTCCTACTTATGGAGCGAATGGAAGAATCACCAACTATTCAAAATTTACCCCTCATAGGACCATTGCATACGCTGATGATCTGTTAATAAGTTTCTCCTTTGCCTCAATGCAACCAACTAGACTCGAACTAACGATTAATTTTATCCTCAACAGCATAAACAATCAGTTAAATGAAACAGGCCTAAAAATATCACTAACCAAATCAAAAGTTTTAACCAATAATAGCAGATTAGTAAGAAATTGCAGGGAAAAAATAGAAATAGCTGACTCTGGAATAGTACTAGGCTTCCCTATTGACCTCAAAAGTAGATCAAAAATCTTCTTGAACCAACAAACGTTTTTAGAGAAAATAGAAGAAAACCAAAATAACTTAAAACTTCCCTTATATCTTGCTAAAGCTTTACCTTTAAGTACTACTATGAACCGGACAACATTCACCTATTGTTTCATTGCGAATACTACAAAAATCAAAGAAAAAATCTCATCATGCTTGCAAAAAACTTTAAACTTGATCTTAAAGACTTCTTACTTAAAAGACCAAAAATCTGTAAAAGATTTTTGAATGATGTCATTGACACCCTTCATCATATAAATGAATTTAACTAATTATTCACTCTTTTTATCCCCAGAAAAACCTCTCATGTAACTTCTTCCTTTATTTCTTTTCTGTTTCCCAACCCCCACTTTTTCACTCCTTTTTACCTGAACTAAATTGTAATTGAAATTGTATAAGAAACTTTTACTAAGCATTTTGAGTGTAGCGCTTGTAAGCTCACTCGTAATTGTACACACCTAGCAACCAATAAAGGTTTACAGCAAGAGCTTCTAACCTAGGTTGGTTTGCTTCTTGCTTTAATAAACATTTTTGTTTCTATATTTTAACGATTAATTTTATCCTCAACAGCATAAACAATCAGTTAAATGAAACAGGCCTAAAAATATCACTAACCAAATCAAAAGTTTTAACCAATAATAGCAGATTAGTAAGAAATTGCAGGGAAAAAATAGAAATAGCTGACTCTGGAATAGTACTAGGCTTCCCTATTGACCTCAAAAGTAGATCAAAAATCTTCTTGAACCAACAAACGTTTTTAGAGAAAATAGAAGAAAACCAAAATAACTTAAAACTTCCCTTATATCTTGCTAAAGCTTTACCTTTAAGTACTACCAGGATAATTAGCTCTGCCTTTTTAGAATCCTATCCATGTACATTCGCCCCCTTAATATTTCCCAGCATTCTGGTAGGAAGCTTCCCAAAAAAGCTAGACAATTTAACCTCCAAAATCATCAAGATAGCCATTCAAATGAACAAGAGAGATAGATCCCTACCCTCCTTACTGATTACGAATAATAGACCAATATATATAAAAATCTATCAAATAGGGATCAATTATATTATTCAAAATCTAGATGAACAAAATGCGACATTTAAATGGATCCTTGAAAACAAACCATCCCTGCTCCCGACTCCATCCCTTGAATCCACATCAAAAAAGTGGTCCACCAAAATGACTGACAAATTCATCGCTGAACTGCTGACCAAACAGGATTACTCGGATGACAAATCTAACTGCAACCTAATCTTGAGCACAACCACCAGCACGGATTTTACTAAGTTAAACTCACAGACCAGAATGATCTTAGGATACTACAACTTTCTAACCAAAGAAAGAATGTGTATCTGTGGCAACTTCTATGAACCGGACAACATTCACCTATTGTTTCATTGCGAATACTACAAAAATCAAAGAAAAAATCTCATCATGCTTGCAAAAAACTTTAAACTTGATCTTAAAGACTTCTTACTTAAAAGACCAAAAATCTGTAAAAGATTTTTGAATGATGTCATTGACACCCTTCATCATATAAATGAATTTAACTAATTATTCACTCTTTTTATCCCCAGAAAAACCTCTCATGTAACTTCTTCCTTTATTTCTTTTCTGTTTCCCAACCCCCACTTTTTCACTCCTTTTTACCTGAACTAAATTGTAATTGAAATTGTATAAGAAACTTTTACTAAGCATTTTGAGTGTAGCGCTTGTAAGCTCACTCGTAATTGTACACACCTAGCAACCAATAAAGGTTTACAGCAAGAGCTTCTAACCTAGGTTGGTTTGCTTCTTGCTTTAATAAACATTTTTGTTTCTATATTTTAACTTTTAATTGAAATTACCTGAATATTTGTAATATATATGTAACAATACCATTGTTACTAATGTTGATCCTTGAGAAGGATTATAATTAAAAGAAAAATGAATAAGAAGTATTGTTGAGAGATCTATCTTTAGTGAGGAACTTAAGGTCTAAGGTTCTGGATCTTGTTTTTGATAATTTTTCTGATTCTGATTGAATTTAATCTGATTTATTTCGTGAAATTTAAATAAAGTTATTTGGTGACAAACTTCCGGTCTTTTACCCGATCACTGGCTCTAAATATTGCCCACTGGATTACAGTGAATCAGTGTTATTTGTTTTGAATTAAATCTATTATTATTATTATTATTATTGAATCTTATATTGAATAGTTAAAAGTCGACAGGATAGTAATCATGAATAACGAAGATTACATTAATCAATCTAATGATTTGAATCATAATTCTGTTCCGTTCCAAGTTCAACCTCAATCAAGTAATAACTATTCATTATCCGGCTTTGCTCATTACCAATCGCAACCTCATTATTATCGTCCGAGCTTATTTAAGTTTAATGGTATTGACAAAAGTGTAACGATCGAAAACTGGCTCAAGTTATATGAGTCTGCTGCTAATAGATATAAGTGGTCTGAATTTGACACAATTGAATTATTAGGTGAATACTTGGAAAAAGAAGCCCTTAACTACTACCTTGATTGTAAAGAAGGCTCGGATTGGATTTCACTTAAGAATAAAATGATTATTAGGTTCAGTGTCAAGGCCATTGAGCCGATTGTTGAATTCGATCGTCTAAAGTTCAATAAAGTTTCCGATGTTACTGAGTATTTTGAGAAGAAGAGGAGATTAGCTATATTATCTGGTTTAACTGAACGACAATCTGTAATATTAATGATTGAGCATTTAAACGATGAATTGAAACGTTGTTTTATTGGGCATCAAGTCGTTACATACGAAAAATTTTATTCAATTGCTAAAACTGCTGAAAGTCAATTTCCACAATTAAATTCTGGTTATATTAATAAGAATTATCAAGAAACCCATTAACGGTAAACCTAACAATGGAAGCAACGTTAATAATGGCATCAATCCAGGAAATAAAAGAGTTCCAAAGGGCCATTGCTACAAATGTGCTAATGCTGGTAAACCAAATCAATTCCATTGGTCTGAGGACTGTCCTTTGAATAGACCTACCATGCCGAAAGTCAATTTTGTCAATGATGAGAATGATGAAGATCCTTTACCAACCGTAACTGAACAGATGAGTCAAAATAATTTAAACTAAATTGCAGACTTGAGGTTAAACCTTCACATATTATTATTGACGGTTTAGTCAATGATAAAAATGTTCGTATATTATACGACACTGGCTCAATAATTACACTTGCTAGCAAATCTTGCTTAACTAAATCAGGAATAAAATTATTCAAAATTAATGAATCAAATTTTTCTACTCTTGCTGGTGAAGGAATAATCTCAAGTCTGGCAAAAATAAACTTAACCATAGGTTTGATTACTAAAACTGTCATTGTATATGTTGCTGAATTACCAATTGTTGACTTGTTATTAGGGCTAGATTTGATCTGGAAGTTTTCACTTAAGTGTGATCTAGATTATGCTGTATTACAAGAACCTAATTTCACTGTTTCAAAACCAACTGTTATCAGAATAAGACCTTCACCAGTTGAATTAAATGATATAAACTATTTAGATATCAAAGCTAAGTTGAATCAAATCAATAATGACGAAATTTATGCTGAGATTTTCAAAATTCTTGAGAATTATGAACATTGTTTTGCTGAGAATAAATTTGATATCGGTAGATTGACTGATGAAGAGTGCATTATTGAACTGACAACTAATATCCCGATCAATCTTCGTCCTTATCGTTCTTTGCGTCAGGAGAAAATAGATGAAGAAGTTCATGCTCTATTGAAAGCTAATTTGATTCGGAGATCGTATTCACCTTATGCATCTCCAGTCACGTTGGCTTTCAAGAAAGAAGATAATGATAAGACTCGTTTCTGCATTGATTATCGTAAATTGAACGAAAAAGTTTCAGCTGACAGGTATCCGATGCCTAGAATCGATGATATCGTTGATAGTTTGAGTGGAGCTAAATATTTTAGCGTTTTTGATATCAGATCAGGGTTTTGGCACATTAAAGTACGTGAAAGTGACATTCAAAAGACCGCTTTTATCACTAAGAATGGTCATTTTGAATGGTTAGTTATGCCGTTCGGTTTCAGAAATGCTCCTGCAATTTTTCAAAGGTCAATTAGAAATATATTAGAAAAATATAGTTTAACTAAATTTTGTCACAATTATATCGACGATATTATTGTATTCTCAAAATCACTGAAAGAGCATATCACACATTTGAATGTCCTATTATCAGCTATCAGTCGAGAAAACATTAAACTCAATTTTGCTAAATCGCAATTATTTCAGAATAGTGTTAGTTACTTGGGTTATCGACTGTCTTTCAATGAAATTAGTCCATTGTCTAATAATATTGATTCTATTTTGAAATTGCATGCTCCTAAAAATGTTACTGAAGTTAGAAGGTTTTTAGGAAAGGTTAACTATAATAGAAAATTTATTGATCATATTACTGAAATATTAGAGCCTCTGCATTGTTTGCTGAGAAAGGATTGCAAATTTCAATGGACTGATGATTGTCAAAAATCTTTTGAAAAAATCAAAATGCTACTTACTTCAAGTCCAGTATTGAAGATTTTCAATCCTGATTCTGCAATCATATTACAAACTGATGCTAGTAAAGTAGGTGTAGGTGCTGTATTGAAACAATCAGATGAATTTGGTCGATTGCATCCTGTTGGTTATTTTTCGAAAAAATTGACATCTTATCAAATGAATTATCCTGTGACCCATTTAGAATGTTTAGCTGTAGTTGAGTCAATTAAATATTGGCACCACTATTTACATGATAGAAAGTTCACTCTGATTACTGATCATATCGCACTAAAATCCATCCATAAAATTAATAAACCAAATTGTAGACTGTTCACATGGGCTTTCTTTCTTGCACAATACAAATTTGAAATTAAATATAGACCAGGTGCTGAAAATGCTGAAGCTGATTATCTCTCAAGAAATCCAGTACTTGAAGATGAAACTGATTATCCGCTGAAATTTGTTAACTTCATTGATTTAGATGAAGTTAGGAGTGAACAAACCAAGATGAATGCTTTTGATAGTGATTTAAGTATTCAAGCTGATATAAAATATGCTGTATCTAAAAATGGTGTGAAGAAGATTATTCTTCCAAATGCGCTGAAAGAGAAGTTGATGCAGATTGTGCATGAACAGTTTGGTCATTTAGGTGCAAGAAAGATGATAACGATAATTGGTTGGAAATATACCTGGTCAAATTTAACCAATGATGTAGTTCAGTTTGTAAATAGCTGTATTCCTTGTCAATTGGGCAAGACAAAAAGAATCAAACCAATCGCTCATGTAGGTCAGTTTGGTCCACCTAAACTACCGTTCGATATAGTTTCTGTAGATACTATTTGTGGGTTAGATGGATACAAATCTAAGAAACGTTATATTCACATTGCAGTTGATCATTTTACTAGATTTATTTGGGCGATTGCATCTCAACATCAAACTGCTTCTGAATTGGTCAATTTAATGAATAGGGTGATTGCGGAGGGCAAACCTGAAACTATTCTCGCTGATAGGTTTACTGCTATCAATTCCAATGCATTCCTAAATTATCTGAATGATAAACAAATCAATATAGCATTTATTCCCAAATCTGCTCCTCAATGTAATGCCATCTGCGAACGGGCTGGCAATACACTTGTTGACCGAATCAGAGTAAAAATGATTTCTAACAAATATAAATATGCTTGGGTTAGATATCTTAAACGTTCAATTGATGAGTACAATAATTCGCCCCATGATGTGACAGGTTTTACTCCATGTTACTTGCTGAATGGAACTAAGCCAATTGAATGTGAAGAGGTACGATTCCCATCATTGAATCGTGCTAGAGAAATAGCTTTTGATAATTCATTAAAATATCATGAGAAAAATTCTAAGATATTAGCTAATAAATTCATCAACTATGAATTTGCTGAAGATGAGCAGGTTTTCATGAAAAATCTAGCTGGTATAAACAAAAAGAAACTAGATCCCAATTTCCATGGTCCTTTTCGAGTTGTAAATAAACATGCTACTAATATTTATAATATAGCAAAATCTGAGTCGCCTTTAATAGTGGAACAAGTTCATTCAAGATATTTAGTTCCGATTCGGAGAAAATAGATTTGCTTTTGGTAATTCAGCGGCATCCGATTGTATCGTATTATTTCATTTCATTTATGTATCTTGCTAATAATTCATTTCAAATTTTATTTCATTTTATATTCATACATTGTAAATCAAAAGCAATCATTAATCTGTTAACCGCTGACCTTTGCCTCGATGGTAGGGATGTAACAATACCATTGTTACTAATGTTGATTCTTGAGAAGGATTATAATTAAAAGAAAAATGAATAAGAAGTATTGTTGAGAGATCTATCTTTAGTGAGGAACTTAAGGTCTAAGGTTCTGGATCTTGTTTTTGATAATTTTTCTGATTCTGATTGAATTTAATCTGATTTATTTCGTGAAATTTAAATAAAGTTATTTGGTGACAAACTTCCGGTCTTTTACCCGATCACTGGCTCTAAATATTGCCCACTGGATTACAGTGAATCAGTGTTATTTGTTTTGAATTAAATCTATTATTATTATTATTATTATTGAATCTTATATTGAATAGTTAAATATATTACCTTAAGTGTTCCTTAGACACTTAATTGAAGAAACTAGATGAAAATAAATCAATGTTTTTGTAATTTAATTATTTAATTTATTTTTGCCTTCTTTGTAAACTTAAAGCAGGACTGTACCGCTACTGTATTGGTGTTAATTTTTTGTATTAACACCTGATGGAATCGCTTTAGACCGACCTGACTTTATGTCAGACAAAACTGTAATAAGTTTGCATTCGTGCCTTAATAGGCTAAATAACCACAAAAATAGCTTTTTAACTTTAAAGTTTGATCAAATTTAGACTGATAAATTATCAGATCCAATTATTAGATAAATTAAAATTTTACCTGCATTATCATCACTATTCCTTTTTATGGGATTTGATCGGTATAAATATTATTAATATTAATATCATACAAATTATTGCGGCTGAGAATAATTCTCGTTTTGTACATTAGTAATCTAGCAATTTCAATTTATGATTAATATTGAAATTGTTCAACGGTTAATATTTTCATAAGACAAATTATAATCATATTTGAACATTTTTACTTATCAATCTTGTGTATCAATTCCCACTGCAATGACACTGCAGTGTTTAACACTTCGAACTGTTTCGTTATTTAAAGTATTAGGCCAGTTCTTGTTTTATAGAACAAAGATTTTTCAAACGAACTTTTATCATTTAATTTAAGATGAAATAATTGAGACAAAATGTTCAAAAGTCTAAGTCAGTCAACTCCCTGTTGATATTTATTTCCTGAGAGACAATTACTAAGTTAGTTAAATGTAAAATATTAGTTTAAATATAATTTCACTGCAAACATTATCGCTTAAGTTATTGACCGTTTAACAGTTGTTTAAAAGTCGAGCTGATAATCTATTATTTTATTCATTGAAATTGTGTTCAAGTTGATCTTTTATTTTTTGTTAATTTTATTAAAAGTATATGGATTCAACTTCGAGTGGTTCCGCTCCTGTCCGTGCTCGAGGCAGATCATCGTCGACACAGCGACGCTTTACTCGACCTCCTCGCCAGTTCGCTGCTGAAGCACCAATCCGGACAATTCCGCCAGATTTAATTACCAAAGTGGGCCAAGGAGGAACTCCTATCCGTCTTTACTCAAATCACTTTTTGATGATAACTCCTAATGATGTAATTATCCATGGATATCATGTAAATTTTGATCCAATTGTGGAGTCTCCTAAAATCAGGAGAGATCTTCTTTATTCGCATCGCACGGTCTTCGACAATACTTATATCTTCGATGGTGGAGCTGATATAAAAGCTTTAAAAGAAATTTCAGAGCCATTGAACCTTCAAGCTATATCTGCCTACAACAAACAGAATATTAAAATAACTATTAAACCTACTGGAAGGATTTCATGGGGACATCCAGAGATGATGCGTCTTTACAATACACAGATGCGACGTAATCTCAAGTTTATTGGAATGACCCAAATCGGTACAAATTTTTTCAATCAAACAGAAAAAAAAGACATTCCTGACCATCGAGTTGAAGTCTGGCCTGGTATATTGACTGCCATTAATGAACATGATGGAGGTATAATGACGGTCATCAGCTGCTTACATAAAATTATTAGAAGAGACTCAGCCCTTGACATATTAAAACGGCTTTGGCAACAAGACAAGCAATACTTCAAAAACAATGCTCGACGTGAATTAAGTGGTTCAATTGTTATGTCATATTACAATAAAAAGACTTACCGTATCGATGACGTTATTTTCGATAAAAATCCAATCACCTATTGCTTTGATAAACAAGGAACCTCAGTCTCGTTGAAAGATTATTATAAAGATCAGTATGAAATTGAAATAAAGGATGATAATCAACCTCTCCTTATGGTTAAACCAACTGAGAAACAACAGCGTGGAGGAATCAAGCGGAATATTGTTCTCATACCCGAACTGTGTATATTAACTGGCATCACTGAGACAATGAAAAATGACATGACATTTCGACGTGAATTGGATCGACACATTCGCCTAGATCCAGTTGAAAGGCTGAACATAATCAAGAAAAGTGTTGATAAAATAATTAACAATGAACAGGCTCGAGCCGAAATGGAACAATGGAATATAGCTTTGGATCATCAGCCAGCTGAGATAAATGGAAGAGTCCTGCCTCCCGAGCAAATTTTTCTGACCGATGAAACCCGTGGAATTTCTTATGAGCAACAATCTGGATCTTTTGATTCACTCATAAGGTCTGAACAGCTGATTAAACCTGTTGCCCTGGAATATTGGGTGATTGTTGCACCTATGCGTGAGAAAGGTACAATTGAACGGTATCTTGATTCCTTGGTAAGCGTTGCAAGACCTTTAGGAATCAAAATCAGTGCACCTAAATTTTTGTGGCTAGAAAATGATCGAACATCAACTTATATTGAAAATTGCCGCAAAATTCCAAGTATGGCTAAAATGGTTCATGTTGTTGTGCCTAACAACAATCGAGAGCGATATAATACCGTCAAACGGTATTTTTGTTGTGAACAACCCTGTCCAACTCAAGTTCTAACCCTCAAAGTCTTGAATAAACGACAGCTGTCAATTGCAACTAAACTTGTGATTCAAATGTCCATCAAAATGGGTGCTCAAGCATGGACCGTCCATATTCCGGTAAGTAAATATTAATATATTTAATGTTTTCGCTCTTTTATCAAATTTTAAAATTTAAGGGTTTATTCATCGGTTAAATGTTTTTTTTTATTTAAAACAGGCTCAATGTACAATGTTTGTTGGTTTTAACACTTATAAAGACACATCTAAAAGAGGCCGAACAGTTGGAGCTTTTGTTTGTAGCACTAACGCAAAATCAACTTCATGGTTTTCGCAAGTTTCTTATCATAAAACATTCGAAGAAATGTCATCTAATTTTACAAGCAATTTCAAAAGTAATATTTTTAATTATTCAATTTTCTCCGCAATTATTTATTCGCTATTTAATTTTAACTTTTTTCTCTGACTTTTCAAGGTGGTCTGAAAGCTTGGAACCGAGAAAATAACCGTTTCCCTGAGCGTATAATGATCTACCGCGATGGTGTTTCAGAAGGACAAATTGGTTTTATTTATAGAACAGAAGTTAAAAAAATATCAGCACTTCTTGGTGAACATGATGATCTCAGAGAAGCTGGTATTGCATTCACTATAGTTAATAAGCGAGTTAATGCAAGATTTTTCTTGAGACCAGGTCCAAATGACCCTGTAAAGAATCCTATCGCTGGTACTGTCATCGATTCTGTCGTAACGCGAAAGGAGAGATACGATTTTTATCTGATTAGTCAATCAGTTAGATTTGGAACTGTCAATCCAACTATGTATAACATAATAAAGGACACAACTCGATGGAAACCGATCCATCATCAATTATTGGCCTACAAATTATGTCATCTTTATTATAATTGGACTGTAAGTTTATCTAAAAATTAATTATATTCGCTTTCCTTTCTACATTGAACTTTCTCTAATCTAATATTTATTTAATATTCTCTTGAATAGGGTACAATCTCTGTTCCAGCGCCATGTCATTATGCATATAAATTGGCATTTTTGGTTGGAAGTTGCATCCATCAAGAGCCTGATCATGCTTTAGCAAACCAACTTTACTTTTTATAATCGATCAAATTCTGTTCCTTCCTTCTAAAAGTTGTTTAATTAAAAAATTTAATTTGACCCAAAATATTTTCCATTGTACGATTTAAAAGCCAAATTCAGAGAACCATTCTCTTTATGTATTTGTCTTTTAACATTAATATTAATACTACTAATAAAGCAAATCTAATTGATATGATAAAATTCTATATTCAACAAATACTATTCCGTTAATTTCTCGAGCTGAGATTTCAAAGCAGTCTAAAATAATTCAAACATTTAACATCTTAGAATCTTTAATGTTAACCCTTTCTTGTTGGGGTAGATATAAAAGAGATTCAAATTTGAACAGAGTGACAGATTTGCAATCAAACCAATGACCGTTTCAATTAAAGGTCAACCAATATAAAGACTGATAAGATTCACAATATAAGTAATAACATAATAGCAGACAGGGGCATTTTTTAGTTTTTAATGCTTCCTCATGTTTGTGAGTTAAATGTTTCAAAGAAATAATGAGTTCAAGAATTTCTTCATGATCTCATATTTGTTTAATTGTTAAAACTAATCTTTAATTGCCTCCAAGTTGACAGATCAATAGCTTGTTATGTCGATTATGGCATGTTAGATTTGAAAGAGTTCCTAAACATACATTGTACAACTTGTAGTATGATCGCATTCAATTCTGCACCATTCAAATGTTTAACAAGTGATCTATGAAAATGGTCGAAACTCAGAATCGTTGTTGCAGCGTAAGATAAGTTTATGAGAGTTCAAAGGCAACTCAATCGTAAACGAGAACTGTGATTAAACAGTGATCAATTCACCAGTCGGGATGATTGCATACTTGTTTATATTAGTTACACTCAAGTTGTTTATTGTCATTATTGTTTAGTGTCTCTGAAAACAAAATATGCTGAGATGGCAACGCCAAAAGATTAACTTAACTCTGAGTTTTTTAAATTAACTTAAGAGTGAATACTAGTGTATCATGTTTTTTTTATTTGATGCTTTTTCATCAAGCATGAAAGAAAAGCTTGGATAAAATTACAGATTAGTTCAAATTTTCTTTGAGGTGAGTGACAGTTAATGAATTTTTAATATCATCAGTTGATACTTGTTTATTTGTTCCAAAGAAAACTTCTTTGGAAGATTCAAGCATATTAAAACCATTAGTTGAAAAGACTCCGTCCATTCCAGATCCTACCTTGTAGTCAAGCCAAACAAATAAAGCTGGATAGTCAGTGGATAAATTGATTTTATAAACATTCGAGTAATTCTTAAGTGATTTCTTGGCATAATCACTGTCGTCTTTTGAAACCCAATTGATTTTGATGTTACTATGTTTCAAGTTTAATTCTTTCGGTTTAGCTAATAGAAGGAAATTTTCACCAGAGTTAACATCAATTGATGATGATTGAACAGTACTGTACTTAAGTTTAACAATACAATTTTTAAAATCAGAGCTAACAGCTTCACTCAATTTTTTACCATAGACCATGGTAGCTTTGAAACTATGGAGGTAACAAAAAATTAAAATCAATTAACAAATTTATAAATGGCAAAAATGCAATGAAAAACAATTTACCTCTCAATTTCATTAGTTTGATCTCCGATTGTTTGTTTATTGAATGAATCAAGTTGATGCACGTCGATTGTAATGGCAACATTAACTTTACCAGAAACATCATTGTTGATAACAACCTGGAATTGATCATTTTCAACATAAAGTTGTCCAAAAACTGGTTTATAAGAATCTCGAAGGAAATATTGAGCCATTTTCCATTTTGCAGTTCCGAATTCAATAGTTGACCAACCAGAAGCAACCCAAATATCATTGAAGATCCAATACATTGCACCCCAGGTTAAACCAGATCCATCATTTGTATTTACTTCACGATTTCGGAGGAAAAATTCCATTTCTCGTTTATTAGCAACAGCTTGAATAATCTGAGATAGATAAGTCATCTTGAGATAACCATTTTTACCAGTCTCAGTTGGCTTTCCGAAATAATAGTCAACCATCGTTTCAATTTCTTTGAGACGATCGCCACTAGCTCGATGCTCTAACCATCCACTGAAAGGATAGACAAGTTCTGATTCAGGAACTGATGTTGCATATGATTCATAAGATGGCAATGATTCGAAACCAAACTCCGAGATGAATCGAGCTGCAGGATAATTCTTTTGATCCCAAGCATCAGCTTCATGATAATAGAAGTGAATATCACCGTAGAAGTGGTCATCAGCGTTACTTGAAAAACCTCCATTTTGTTCAGTGAAAGCTCCATTTGAAGGACTTGAAACAACATATGGACGAGTGTTGTCATATTTAAAAACTGTTGTTTTTATGGTATCTGTGTACAACTTCTTGAAGTCTTCAACATAGGTTGAGTATTTATCTTCTAATCTGGGCCACCACCAATGTGTACCAATGGCTAATTCATTTTCATTGCTTCCAGACCAAATAGCAATACTTGGATGATGAGCCAACCTGGTAACTTGTTGTTCGACTTCAACCTTTACATTTTCCAAAAACTCTGGGTCAGTAGGATAAGTAGCACAGACAAACATGAAATCTTGCCATATAAGAAGACCCATTTCATCAGCTAAATCGTAAAAGTAATCAGTTTGATAGATTCCACCACCCCAGATACGAAGCATGTTTTGTTGAGAGTCAACAGCAGCTTGTAAGGTCTTTCTGACGTAATCTTTGTCTCGGTTTTCATTTTCAGTGTGGACTGATGTTGGATAGAAATTAGATCCCTTAATATAGAAAGGCTCTCCATTAACTTCGAAACGGAATGAAAGTCCTTTGTAATCATTTCCCCATCGTTTGGGTGTTTCTTGAATTAATTTAATCTCTCTAAATCCAGTTCTCTTAACCATCGATTGTTCATTGGATCCATCTGAAGACTTAATAGTTACTTTAACATTGTATAAGGTACGAGGTCGAGCTACAATTTGATTGTTTTGGACGAATGTAGCTCCGTTTGGCCACCAATAACCAACTCGAGATTTTTCAACAGGAATGCCAGAAATACGATAAGTGTTGACAGATGAATCAGTATTGATAGATCCACTATAAATAGAGAATTCTCTCTCATAATTAGGATCACTAGTTGAAAGGGTAACTTCAACTTTAACTTGTTTACCCGATTCTGGACGAGATAAGGCTAGATTCAAGTCAAGGGACCATTTTTTATCATCTAATGGTGTAATTGTGGTCCAAAAGTTCTCTAATTTGTTTGTAGCCTCGATAATTTCAATTTCAACTGGTAAGTAAATGCCACTGGTACGGAAAGCAGGTCCCCATCCCCACATCATCTTTCGGATGAAGCTAGCATGGCATTCGCCATATTCTGAACCATCAGGGAAACATTGAGGAACCATATCGTAACCATATTGACTCTTGAATTTATTGTATTGTTGCTGAGCATAAGCATATGGATCCAAAATTTCAATCTTAATGCTATTTTGGCCAGCCTTTAGTTTATCATTAATCTTGAATCGGTATCGTCTGTACATATTGTTTGTCTGACCAACAATTTGATCATTAATGTAGAGTCTTGAAACAGTGTCGATTCCATGAGCAACGAGGTAAATTTCATTAGAAGATTTAAGATCCGCTCCTTCGACTATAAGTAAAGATAGAAGAAAAATAACGAAAAAATCATTGTTTAAGCAGTTCCTGTGTGTAAATTTAACTGTTTTACTTACAGTCGAAATTTCTTCTCCATGTCCACAACCTCTTTGAGTAATAACGAAGATTGTAATCATCATAACCATAGTTTGGATCAGAAATGATTCCATGACCAACAAGCTCTGTATACAATCCCCCAGGAACAGTAACACCGTTCATCACATCTAAAAAACAACAAAAGAGTTAATAAGCCCTGATAAGTTGTTATATTTACCGGCATTACTTACATTGTTCAAACTCATCTCGTAGGTTCCAATCACTCGAATTTAGAGAAATAGTCTTTCCCGAACATTGCAGAATTAAGTTAACAAGAATCAAACAAATTAGTCTGATCATGTTCATGATCAACTTTGTATCAAAACTTATAATGTTACCAATATCACAGTATCAGTTGATTATGATTAAACTTATGATTTTCGCGAGCTTATAAACACTAGAATGTAAGAACAATTGTAAGAACAATTGATACAAAAATGCCAATCAATGTCATCATTTAAATCATCACTAAGGTTAAAAATAAAGCATGAATTCACTTTTATAAGTAACAAAACAATAATAATTTATTATTGAAAGGCAACCAATTCAGAATCCCAGATAATTCGTGATGTTTATGATCAATAAAAGACGTTTTGAATTAGAAAACACAATATTTAACAAAAAAAATTCATTCAAATATCAGAAATAAACGTCAATACTAGCATTTTGACGACTTTTATGCACTCATCTATTGTTAAGCTGTGTCGAAATGTTCAACAGGCAGCAGTCACATGAAAAAAACTAATTCTTGTTTGTTTCAAACCAAATTATTTGACGAGTTGTGAAGATTCTTGATGTTCTGATTGATCTTATAATGCTTTTAATTTACACCTGAACATAATTCATTTAAATGTTAATTAAGGTTTGACTCCTAATGTTTTGGACTAATTTTTCCAAATTGAATTGCGATTGTTAGACAAGACTTACAGGCACCATTCAATAGTCAAAATAAAGGTACACTTCTCAAGAATGTGTTGTGTAAAAATAAACTAATTTTGGTTAAAAATTGTCAAGTTATGACCTTAAACGAACAAGAGCGTCAAAATAAAATTTTTCCTCAAGTTAAAAACCATAAATTTTCAACTTCATACCAGTGTTTTGATGAATCGAAAAATGGCGAAATTTGGCCTCAATGTTGTTAAAAAAGATGCAATTCGCTTAATATAACTCAATAAAGGTCAATTAGAAGGTTCAGGTCGCCATCGAAACTAATTTTGATGGACATTTGATAAAAAAACGATTTTTCAAGAATTTAAAAAAGACTTTTTCAAAAAAGGACTTCGATTTCGAGTATATCGGGGGATATATTAAAAATAAAAGATAAGTATTTCGTAGACAGTAGAAGAGTGACCTTCGGGTATTTTATTTCTGAATATTTTCTCGAAATACTCGAAATCGAAGTCCTTCTTTGAAAAAGTATTTTTCAAATTCTTGAAAAATCGTTTTTTTTATCAAATGTCCATCAAAATTACATATGGTTACATAAAATTACAATTGTATATGGTTTTTAACTTGAGGAAAAATTTTATTTTGACGCTCTTGTTCGTTTAAGGTCATAACTTGACAATTTTTAATCAAAATTAGTTTATTTTTACACAACACATTCTTGAGAAGTGTACCTTTATTTTGACTATTGAATGGTGCCTGTAAGTCTTGTCTAACAATCGCAATTCAATTTGAAAAATTAGTACAAAACATTAGGAGTCATACCTTATAAACTTCTCACTTACCGTATCGACGCGCATAGTAGCACCGTGCTTATAACAAAGTAAGCCATCATATAAGCGCCTTTGGAGCTAATGAAGCTGTGTGAAACAAGGATTTTTTGTGTATCGGTGCCTCTATTGTCCCAAAGTTGTGCCTTTAAGAGTGACATTCTCATTTTAAGCACGGTGCCACTATGCGCTTCGATACGGTAATTGTTATTCAAATACATGAACCAGATCAACAATTCAATTAACAGTTGAATTTTTAAGAAACACAACTTTAAAGTTATATTGCATTTCGTTAGAATGCTATTTCGTTGAAATTAGAAACAATAATGTACATATTAAACTTATTCGAAGTGGAAGTTATGCGAAATATCATTAATTATATCATGTTATTTTACAAAATTTTGACAAGACAGTCAATTATAATGGTTGTCAGTTAATTTTTTAAAACCAAAACATTTCTTAATAATTTTGGCTAAACCCAAACTCAATAATATCTTAATAATAATAGTTTATGTTATAATCATTACTTTATAAAGCTTTCATGGGATATAACATGAAATAACTAAATACTGAAGAAAATCTGAGCTGGCTCATCAAATAATGATTATTCTTATACATACACTGTGTTCAATAGCATTAAGACCAGCGTAAAAGTTTGTTTTTTTCAAAGATTTAGTAATAGTTTGATATTATTATGCACATAATCATAAAGTCAGTGCAAAGGTTAAAGTTTATTTTTTGAAAAATGACATAAAACACCTCAATATGACCAAACATTCGCATATTAATGATTTTATCGAAAGAAAATTGTTCAATGGCATTAAGACCACATGTTTAATTTCATCATTAATGACTTTAATAATGAGTAGATTTACCTTGTTTTTCAATTACTTCAATCAATCTATCTTTCATTGACATAATGATCTTTTGAATCATTGTTTGATCAATATTTTGCCATTCCTTAGCGATAGAGTTATTATATTATAATATTATGTATTATAATAATAGCATATCATAAGATTTGTGTTTGTGTAACCATTCGTCTTTATGAATCAAGTACCAACCCAGGCAACATTGTCATACAATGCTATAATTTTTTTTGCAGAAGTTTTGATGATCTAATTTTTCAATATATTATAGCCCTAATTAGCATCTAATGAGTGTTAAAGAATGATGATTGTAGGTGATACCGTTCTCGAAATATTGAGGTTCAAAGTTTTAGTACCAATGGCCAAAATCTCGAGAACTGTCAATAAATTGAAAAAAGTGTTCGATCGTTGATGTTTAACAACAACTTTTATCGATGGAAAATAGGTTTCAGCCCTCTAGCTCTTACGGTCACTCGAAGCGTCAGGTTTAACCTAAAATCGAAGTGGTCGTTATAACTAAGGTTCAATTTTTGCGTCGATTGGATCAATAGAAAAATCAACTTTGCTGAATAGAATTGTTAAGCAATTAAAAATGGCATAATCCATTATTTTACGCGCGAGTTAACATTAGACAATTTAACTTGAGATTATGTTAATAGTGATATTTTAAAAATATCTTTTTAAAAATATTTTCTTTATTACTCTGATCACAAAAATGCTGTGTTCAGCTTGTTTTAGACTACAGTAATTCTGTACGCTTTAAGCCAAAACTTTCTTAATTTTTAAACAAAAATGTTTACGGATTGTAATTTGTAAGAATAAATTGTAAAAATATAATGCTAATTATGTTTAATTAACTGCCTCAATTTTAATAAAAATTAATGATTGAATATAAATTTACTCCTGTTATAGTGAATAATAAAGAGGTACAGTATGTTGCTGCTGCAGCAGTTGATTCGAGTCGAATCATTCGACTATTGTCTATTGATTTAATATGAACTTTAATTGATAAAACTTACTCTCTATTATATTAGAAAAATTGTTAGCAAAAACAATGATTAATTTAAAAGAGTTATCCTACTTTATATAAAGCTGATTCTGCTGAATCAATGCTACTTTTTGATTGTATTAAACGGACAAAAGATTAACTAAATTCTAGCTCCATTGTCTCTTACCTATTCAACTTGGCGCTGATCCCGATTCAATTTGAGCTTCTATCAATATTTCGTTTAGAGATCTTTTTGAACCACAGTGTGGAATATTATCTTTTCATTTTAATCTGAATAAACTTTAGCACAATAATTGAAGGAAGTCAAAATTTGAAAGAGAATACAGACTCGAAAAGGTTGAAGGCTGTTGAAGAATGTCGAGGTTAACTCGACTTTGAAGCATAATCAAAAATGAATTAAATTATATATTTTTTTCATATACATATATTAACACAATTAATGTACATAGGAATAAGATTGTCTGAAAACTGTGGCCAATCTTAAATTATTAAAAAAGATAAACTAAGAAGAACGTTCCACACTTGGTGTTATAAATAATCAAACAACACTTCTACCAATAATAGCAGTGTGATCAGCTCCTAGGCTAACTTTGGTTACATTTACAGGAAGGTTCACCTAAAAATAAAAAAATACAGATTTTAATTAAGTTGTTTCAAAAATTTTTTAGCTTAGGGATTTCCCAAAATTCATGAAATTATCAACTCACTCTCATAGGAAAGTAACGATCAGCTTCATCTTTGAAGCCTAGACAGCCGAGTCGGTTTTTCCCCCAACAAAAGAGATCACCGTTGCCTGTAAGGTAAAAATATCAATCAGAGAAGGATAGATAATTATGAGTTGCAGATCTACATACTATTGACTGCTGCCCATCGACTAAATCCAGCATAAATCGAAACAACTTTTACATCAGGATTAACATCATTGCAACCAAAAAGAGGTTCTGGCAAAAGGAGAGGCTTTGATGATTGCTGAACGTTTGGTCCTTGTCCTAAGATTCCATAGCCCCATACATACACCTGTCCTTTATCTAAATTCAAATAAAGTATCGGAAAGTTTATTTGTATACCGCATTCATTTGATCAAAATATTTAATCATGAAACATTCAGTCATAGCTCATACCATTAACTAAGCCGCAAATGCTTCCTCCTGAAGCAACTTTTTTTACTTTTCCAACAGATAAAGGTAATCTTTTGGGGATATCAACTTGATAATTATCACTTATAAGGCCAAATTGAGCATATTCTGAATTTCCCCAACAAAAAACATCACCCTTGTCTGTAAAGAGTAAAATAAAATTGAACACATCTATTGAACACATATTATGAAAAAATGAAGCTACCATTACAAGCCAACACTCCATCAGAAAAACTTGAAATATCAACGATCTTTTCACCATCAATATCTCCACAAACTTTGGTGGGAATCGAGACGTTACGGTATCCTAAACCTGTTTGGCCGTCAGCACTCCATCCACAAGCGTAGACTTCCCCAGATTGCAATAAGAAAAGAGTATGATCTTGACCACATACAATCTATTGAGAAAAGGCAAAGATGACAAAATCTAGAAATGAAAATATCACAAATACTAAACCTTTTCGACAATACCGGGAACTCCACGGATTTCATTTATAAGAGTATAATCTAACTTTGTTTTTTTCTCCAGAATAGGCACACCACACTGTCCAAATGAATTGTTACCAAGACTATATACTGAAAATTAGAAAGACGAGCATAAAAAGAGAATATCAGTACAGTAATAGGAGGACAATCTAAGTGGACTTACGAGTGTTATCTTTCGTCAAAATGATAGTATGGGCCCTACCGCAAGCAACTTGCTTGATTTTTGGCGATTTTATATTTTCTGGAAAATAAATAGCAACCGGTCTTGTCAATACAGTTAATTCACCTTCCGCTATTCGATGATAACCTAGCTGATGGTCTGTATTTACACCGGTACCGAATAGTTGAGTTTTCACTGATTCAACGTCTGCAGCAAAAACAGTAAATCCATGACCACAGGCAACATCTTTCACTTTGCTTGTAAAGAAAGCAGCCACTTTACGAGGCGTTGAACAAATGCCACTTTTATCCCTTCTTGTGAAACTCACTAGTCCAAGAGCACCAGTATGACCAAATCCCCACACGTAAATTTTGTCATGAAGTTTTGATGAATCTTTGGAAGTATATTGGTAGACAGGCAATTCATCAGAATCTTTGAGGAAATCAGTCATAGTCATAGACCAGATTTTTTTTCTTTTGTGAATCCATCTATGATTGGTTATATTAAAATTATTTATTCTACTTCGAAATAAAATCGATGAAAACATGAGGTAACAATTTAAAATATGAAGTACGTAAACATGTGTTTGGTTTCTGAAATTTAAACATTGAAGTTCAATGATTGAACATTCTGTATCCATTGGATACAAACCACCTGGAGTTTGAAACCACCAACAGTGTAACTTACACTGTTAACACTGTATCAATTTAAACAATTGAAATTATTGAACTTCTATTTCCAATTTATATTCCTACTTTCATCCTTTGAAAGTCAATTGTTATTTTCTACCGATTAAGTATACGATTGATGGAGAGGAGCTGATTGCATGGAGCTGACAGCATGAAATTTTTCTATATTTTGATTTCTTTTGTCAAGACATTTTCTCTTGCTTACTTTTTCGTTAAAAGCATGTAAAGTATTTACATGTAGAAGAGTCAAAAGCACATGATTTATGCTATATTCGGTACCAATCCACGCGACAATCCTTCTGATAAAATAGGATTCATTATTTTTGTTTCGAATTATGGACTTAAATTAACATAATTTCACTTGCTTGCCAATAGAGAGTTTAAAAACTATAAGATTTCAACTTTAAAATAGATACTTTTAATGGTAAAGTATTTTACATCTGAAATTTCAGTTGTTCAGCAGTGTATTCCGTGCCTTTACATCCTTTTGGTTTTTAATTTTTCTTAACTTCAATTTTTTTTATTGTTGATTGACCTCTCCCTTCTTTGTCAGTAACTTTGACATCCTTTTTTAATGATTGTCGCACAATCCGAGCTGCAATCCTACTATATTGGATGTAGCTAGAAAAATAGAAATAATGATTAGAAATATGTTGAGGTATCTAAAATATGTTTTTTTAACTTACTTTAAACCTGCTTCTCTCCAAAAAGTCATGACTCCGTGGTTAATAAAATAAGGTTGGAATGAAGGTTCTAATCAAATTCAAACCGATAAACTAGAATGTTAAGCAACTGGAATGTATAAAATTAAAAATAAATATTTTAACTTTTACAAAGCAGATTCAATTTCACAGAAGGTGAACTTGAAGACTCGGATAATAGCTATCAAGATCCGTTAAGACTTGATACTATGTTAATCAATTTTTTGATGTTTTTAAGCAATTATAAAACCAATTTGTTCCAATCTGTTTTAATTCTACTAATTGTTTTATAGATAAAGTTCATCTTTAAATTAATCAGGGAAAATTAATCTACCATCTATCAATCTAGTGAGGACAAGTTAAATGCTAAAATTTAAAAAAAATTGAGACGTTACTTAAAATCAAAATTTCTTGTTAAAATTTAAATAGAGATTTTGTTTGCTACGATCTAAAAAATACAGTTTTCTTACTAAAAGATTATTATTATTTTAAGATCAATAATAATAATACAAATGATTCAAAGCTGAATAAAAAAACTGATCAGTGAAGTTTTTTAAAACTCGCGGTTGTTTGCACCTCTGCCTGTAACTCCAAATGTTTTCAAATCATTGACTTGCACGCATTGTGATTTTTAAACTCGTGTTTTAAAAACACATTTTTGTTGAATTATAATTTAAATTCATTGTGTTTTTTCTTGTTTATCATTTTTGTGTAAACTGTGAAAATGAAATTCAAAACTATGAAGAAGAATAAACCTGCTGAGCAAATAAATCCCTTTGACATTCATGTGAATCGCCAAAAACATAAAATTTTAGGTCGTCGTCCTATGAAATGGGAAACTGGTAAGCCTCTTCATTCTCGTCATATTGCTACACTAAAAAGGAAAGAAACTCTTTTACCTGAGTTGAAGAATCTCAACAAATCTGGTAAAGGTGTAATTGATCAACGTGCTGCTATAACATCAAGAAAGGCTAAGTTATATCAAGATGTCCCAGTTAGTCACGAGAAAGAAATCAATTTAACTCACAAAGGAGAAGAACTTGACGACGAAAGACTTAATCAGCCTGTCAAAGGTAATTTATGAAACATTCATGTCTTTGAATAAGTTAAATAATTTTGTCTTTCAATGATTTCAATAGATGATGATGACGACGAGGAATTTGATCTTCTACGAAGAGGAGATTATGTTGAAGTTGCGCATTTTGGTGGTGGTGAGACTGGTGCTCCACTCTCATCAGAGGATTTCATGAAAATCGTTATGGATGACAAAAGGAAAAAACAATTAGAAAAAGAAGAAAATATCAGATTAACAGAGGAACTTGACAAAAATTGGTCAACAGTCAGAAATTTAATTAAACACAAAGGAGCCAAGGATGAAACAGCAATACAAGAGACTGAAGAATATGACATTTTACTTAATCAGTTGATGTTTGGAGGAGATGATCGAAAAGCTACTGTATCAAAACCCGAAGAATCAGTCAAAACCGAAGATATAAAACCTAGCTCGAGTGTTCTTATTATTGAACATTTACAAAATATAGTAACAACAGATGATGTGGATATAATTTTGAGATGCGTTGACTCTCTTCTAAATCTGGAAATCAAAAAATTAAACTCCACCGTGGTTAAAAAATTTCATGCCTTGTTAAAAGCAAAAGAAATGAAGACATGTTCACTGAAATCAATCGCAATATTAGTTTTCCTGATATCTTTTAAAGAACTTGAACATTATGTTCTCTTAAAATTCATTGATTTCTTGAGAAATTTAAGATATAATTCTATTGATGAAATCGGTAAGCGTTTACTGATATGTGATTTGCTTCATTCAATTTATCCTGATAAATATTTTCCTGAAATTACCATGAGCTTACAAAATATTTTGGTACTTTTTGAACCTGTTTACAAAACAATTTTTATCCCGACTTTTGCTTTCGATAAGATTGCAAGTTCTGAGATTCTGGCCTGGTCTGAAGAAATGAATTTCAAAAATCTTCCTCGATTTTCCCTTAGATCTCTTTTTAAAGGAAATATTAGCTCGTGTAATCAAGCTAAATCAACTATTTTGGTTGCTGTTGTTGATTTGATAGAGAAAATATATCCCCATTTCAGGAATTTCGATTCTTTTGCACCAATATTTTCCAAGATAACTCCTATTCTTAGTATTCTGCAAGAAAAGCTGCCTAAACCTATGACTGATCGACTATTTGTGCTACTTGAACAATTTAACGAGCCCAGAGAATTGTCAAGCTTATCATTTGAACAAAGAAAGCCTTTGATGGTAACCATGTTGGCACCAAGATTATCTAACTACAAACGTAAAGATGATAAGAAAAAGATACAGAAAAAATACAAACGTGAATACAAGAGCACGGCTCGAGAATTAAGAAAAGATAACGCTTTTGTTAGAGACACAATTCTCAAAGATACAATCGCTAAAGATGATGTCAGAAAGCGTAAAGTTAAAAAATTATTGGCTGATATCGCTCAAGAAAAATCAATGTTTAAAAAAGCACGACACTAATCTAAAGCTACAATTTTGTATGCAAATGGTTTGTTTGATTTTTAATGAAATTTTCTATTGATTAATGAGCAACTTGTAATATTTGGCAATGAAAAAGTTAACATTAAATGACAACAATTTACTTATAATTGCTTTCTTTCAAATGTAAATAGAGAATTGAAATATAATAAAGATCAAAATAATTTTGAATCGTATGATTTGACTTAATTTGCAATAAGTTATTACAAATTGTTATTAATCGTTGAATCAAAATCTTGACTTTTCTTACATTGAAATAAAAAATCTGTCCAAGGCAAAAAGATTAGATTCTTAAACCATTCTGACTGAAATGGTACCAATTTGTTGATAAAATGCTTTTGGTAAGATTTTTTCCCTTTAATTTTATCATTCATTAATTTATGTTTTAGCCAATTTTTAACAAAATGTATTTTTTTAAATTGACTTGTTTTAATTAAGGTCTTGAACGAGCACACATGGGAATGTTTACAGAACTAGCTATACTTTATTCGGTAAGAGTAAGGTTTTACGGACTAAGGAGTGGCACCATGGGACATTTAAATTCAGGTCCAATCAGGTTAATCTTTTTAAATTGAATCTGAATGTAAACAAAATAAAAAATGATGATTGAACTAATTGCTAGCTATTACAAAAGTCCACTGTTGAAGCAAATCAATATAAACTGAGAAGGGAAGATGAAATTCTGATTAAAAACTTATTTCCGATAAAAAGCAGTTAAACTTAAATAATTAAAAATATTTTTGTTTATTTATTATTAATTTTACCATTGGTTAGTGAAAGTGTGTGATTTTTAAACTCCACCTTAGTCCGCAAAACCTTACTCTTACCCTTTATTCCAAATATAAGCCATCCAAAATGAAAGATCATTTAGAACTTTTCTGGTCCCGAGTGAATATTCCAAAAGTTTTAAAAGCCGCTGAACAGGCACATCTTTGGTCCGAATTAGTATTCCTTTATGACAAATATGAAGAGTTCGATAATGCATTAATCACAATGATGGCACATCCAACTGAAACATGGAAAGAAGGACACTTCAAAGAAATGATTACAAAAGTTGCCCTTTATAAATAGTTACTATTTTTTACCGCATGTATGTAAGTTATCCAGTCTAAAATAATAAGATTTAAGTTATTTAATATTTAATTAAATACAGATATTTAGTTATGTGGTTCTGTTTTTGTTTCGTGTTTCATACAAGATCGCGACAAAATTCAATTCAATTTTCATTCGTTGGTTATTTAAAAATGCCTATCAAAAAATTGCCTATTCTTTGTCAGAAGTTTGGAAGCTTATTTATGAATTTTGTTTGTTTGAAGGCTTACGTAAGTAACTTTAAATTAACTTCGAAAGATGTTACTCACAGATAGGAAAATCTGATAAAGTTTTTTTTTGTATAAGAAAAAATTTAAAAATCGAAATTACTAAAAGCTATACTTAAAGTTATAGAATCTAATTTATTGCTGCTTCTTGGGAGCCAGTTTTGGTAGTGGGTTCAATTGTTTAAATATGGCGGTATATGAGGATGTAATTTTGTAAAACGAGAGAAAAATTGTATAAAGAGAGTGCGCTGCTTCATGTGTTTAAAAAATATTTTGATAAGGGATTGAATTATTTTGATTTTAATTCTCACTTTTAATTAATTGACACCGTCAATTGTGCTATTTAGTTACGTTGATACCTACTTAAAACTAATCAAAATAATTAGTGGTTCAATTTTTATTTTGAAGACGAATTTCGACCATATCTTGGTTTAATTTTATTTGTCAGTAATCTTTTTTATTAAATGTCTACATTGTTTCCTTCTTGGCCAGCAAAACTAAGAGTTGAACCGTTATTCATACATGTAATCAATGGAATGCTCAATTTGTCTTGAAACCTGTATTCAGCCCGTTCAGCTTCTCTGTAGCCACATATTCTGTTTTCTATGTGTTAAAGGTGTCGCTGATCGTTTTCAAAACTGTGCTATCTGCCGTCAACCGATTCCTGAAGATTACTTTGATCATCCTATTCTTGTTCCTTGTGAACAAACATTTGATATACCTGAATTTGATGGAGGCTACCAGTGGTTTTATGAAGGTAAAAATGGCTGGTGGCTTTATGATCCTCGAACGAGCTCTGATCTCGAAGAGGCATACAAACTAGGACAACCAACGTGTCAGTTACTAATTGCTGGTCATTTATATTACATTGATTTTATTCGAATGATCCAATATCGATCCACTGAACCTCGGAAACGTCGTAAAATTAAACGAGATGCTAGACGATCTACCGTCACCAAAGGAATTGCTGGACTAAAATCCTTTAAAACACTTAGTGTTCCCAGTATAAGTTACATCGATAAACCAAGTGCTCCGCCAATGTCTCCACCATTGCCATCATCAACATCATCACTACCACCGGTTCCTTCACTTTTTTCTCCTCTTCCTCCACCGTCTCCAGCTTTACCAATAGCAACCTTTTCATCTTCGATATCATCCACCTCACCATCAAATGGACCTAAACATCATCGCAAATTGTTCAACAATTCATCTGCCTCCCAACAATCGTCTTCATCCAGGCTATCTCCATCTTCTCACCGACCACCATCGCCTCCATCTCTTGTTGAACTAATGAGTAGACTGTCGTTCAAGCTCGGAAATGACGCTAATCTTCTACGGTGATGGCCATAAAAACTGTCTCTTTGAATAACTTGTTTCATTAGATTTTACATTGTTAGCCGGCAACCGGTGCTCAACAGATATTTTCTTTTAACTCGCCTTTGCTTTCATAATCTATTACATATGTATCTATTGTATAATAATAATCTATTGTATATGTATCTTACATTTTGTTTATAAATTATTCGTGAACAAAGAAAACTCGAATTGCATACCTGGTCCTTACGTTTTTTGCCTGAAATTTTAATTTGATATCAATCTTATATTTAAAAAATACCAATCCAGTAGTGAACATTCATAAATAAAAATAAGAATGTAAAAACGTAAATTGGTACTGATTGCAGTTAAGCATAAGGATAAATCCTGTTTTCTTGGTCACACAAAATGAATCTCCGCATATTCTTAAAATTTTTCAAAGAATTTTAATCAAATTACTCATTAACATTCATTGATATAGTATGTGATATAAGCATTGTGTTGTCTCACCATGGAGTCGGACAAATTTATATGTGTCCGAGAAAAGGTCGGTGATTCGGCTCAGGTTGTTATTATCGATATGTCCAATCCAACGACTCCCATTCGTCGGCCCATTTCTGCTGATTCAGCCATCATGAATCCAGCCTCAAAAGTGATTGCACTTAAAGCAATGAGAACTTTGCAAATATTTAACATTGAAATGAAATCAAAAATGAAAGCTCATACCATGGCAGATGATGTTGTTTTCTGGAAATGGATTAATGTAAATACAATTGCTCTTGTCACCGAGACTGCTGTTTACCATTGGAGTATGGAGGGTGACTCACAGCCAGTCAAGATGTTTGATCGTCATGCATCTCTCACTGGCTGTCAGATTATTAATTATCGAACTGATCATAGAGTTACTTAAGTTACATAGATCATAACCAATGGTTACTTTTGATTGGTATTTCCGCCGCAGTAAGTTCTCATTAATGACATCAATAAACACACACACAAACTTGCAACCTTAAAAGAAATCTTATTACTAATAACTATTAACTTAATCTCTCTCACTCTCCTTATAAATTGAATAATTCTTTGAATTTTATAATTTAAATAAATATTTAAATAAAAATCAAGTCTCTTGAAAAGTTACATATTTATTAAAGGTTTAAACAGCTCTCTCGATTGAATTAGAGCCAAGATTTTGCGGGACAGAAATTGACCATAAATAATGAAGTGATATTTGAACTTTAATTTTATAACAATATTTGTTAATGTATGAATACGTTTGGAACTCGCAGCTTTCGACGACAAAAAATATGATTTCAATGAGCAACAAGCGATGATCATGAGCTTTACACATTAAATACAGGTTAGGATCCAAAATCAATGAAATGAGCCAATTCAGGAGGAATTAAAATGCCTTGTTGAGAAGCATGTCGTTTAAGTCCATCAAATTTATCTCGAATATCCTCAATTTCTTGTCTTAAGTTGTACACATTTTCTTTTATCCGCATAACGTCTTCCTCAACCAACATTTTGTCGCCTTCCAAACCTCCTTTTACTTCTAGTCTTTTGTTACGACACGAAGCAGCATAGCCACGGTTCTTGAGAGTCCGACGTCTCTGTTTCATTCGGATGATCTCCTGTTTGGACAGTCCTGAATTTTTCAATTGACGGTTAAGCTCACGCACTGAAAGGGTAACCAGATCATCATCAGATATTATTTGTCCCGGTATAAAAGCGTTCACATTGGAAGATGAGTTAACAGCACTGGTAGAAGAGTCACTGATGCCAACACTATTTACACCATCCATCTCCATTGATTCCTCATTTGAAACTAAATCATACTCATCATCAGAAGATAGATTTAATTTCTCTTGTTTTATGTTGGCTTTTTTCTTCAAATGGGTTCCTTCTTTGGCCCGCATGGTTCAGGTACCAATCAGCTCCTAACAGGTATTGTTAAATTAGTGGGTAATCCGTGGAGATAGAAAAAGATAAAAGACAAGACACGAAAAGTACAAAATAAAAATAAAAATAGTTAAAGCTAAAGAACTTGGAAATTGAAGACGATCAATCAATATACAATGATTCAAAATGAGCTTGCTGAATCAGCTGAATCACAATGACTCTGCAAAAATGGGGAAACAAAAAAATAAATATGTTTAGTGGTTAGCTCTGATTGTTCAAGATTCTCTACAAGAGTGAGGTTAACACCTTAACTAACCTGTTTCTAATGGTATCCTACGGTAAAATAATTATAATAAATCATTTGATAACCTGAAAAATATTCACAGATCAACGAGATTTCAGGTTGACTTTGGACAGGCCCGAGATTAAAGTAAAAAGATAGCAAAGTCGACTAGCTTGAAGGATGTAGATAATAATGAAGAATTCAAATCATTTGATAATGTTTACAAATGAATATGTAAATTCTAATTAATCATTCCTTTGCCGTCAATTAAATGAATTATAAGACTAATGACACTTGAAAATTCAAATTTTCCAGATTCAACAGATGGCGTTTAAATTATTAAATTGAAATGCGGGATATCAAAATAGTTGAATAAATAACAAATAATACAAATATTAAATAAAACTCTGTTAGAATTATGCTCAACAATTATTGTATCAATAATAATTTGCTAACATTCAGTTATATTTAAGGCTCAACTGTGATTTCACTTGACTTTGAACTTGTTAGTAATAAATTGCGGAATTATTATATAACTGAAAAATACATAAGAAAATTTATCAGATACGGCATGATATCAGAAACTAATTAGTAATTACTATTCATTAGTAATGAATCATTACAGCCAACAACCTCAATCCTTTATACAATCTACAAAATTAAAATTCACCAACCCAACATTATAACCATAAGAGTGTTTGCTTTAGAAACAAACACAAGTATTACGCTGATCGTGACTCGAATAGGTCAAGGATACCAGATAAAGCTTTGTATCAGTTTTCTCTGATATTAATCTCTGGTTAAATTGATATTTCTCAGTTTATTCGTTGGTTTTTCATATGCGTTTGCAAAAAAAAATCTGACGAAGATATCCAACTTATTCATCAGATCTTGCCCAAGTGATTTGTTTTTAATATCAAATCTCACCAGTGGCACTCGTTTTGGTGTCAATTGCTGAGTTGAAGTCAGAAGTCGAGTGCTTTTGAACTCGCAGCAATCAGATTGATATGAGATTGGAGGTCAATCAGGATCAATCGTCATCTGAGGTAATCTAATGTGTAAAATCCTCAAGTGAACAGTATTTCTAGATAACTCAAGTAATCTATCCTGCTGGCCAAATCAGCTACCGCGTAAATACATTAATAATAAAGGATGCTGTAAACACTATATATTTTTATATTTTCCTTTAATAGTTTTTATTGGAAGAAACTAAAGTGTGTTATTTTTGTTAATTGATTATGTCAAGAGTTAATATTGCATAATTGAGTGCTGTGTTGAATTAAACATCAAAAAGTATTAAAGCAAAAAGATGGAAAATTGAAGCAAAATAGAATCTGCGAACCTTGAAATAATTATCAGATAATAATTCAACTGTTTTACTTTTCAGCTATATTCGAAAGAGATATTTGTACAATAAAAGTGCCAGGAATTCAGGATAAGTTTATATAGAAACCATTTTTTTTTGGATTCCTCTGGCCAATCTGACAGCAGTCTTAGAGACTTGTTGATGAACCATCAAGTTGTAAAAGTTAGAGCACAAAACATAACTTGATTTATTGGGGATGAAAGCAGTTTAATTAATGTTGATATTTCATTGGATTTTAAAATAGCGAGTAATCCTTGCTGGTGTTGACAAAATTTGACAGATCTCAACAAGGCAGATAACATTTGTGGTGAGTTAATTTCAGATGCTGCTTTTTGGCTCAGGTGATTGATTATAACAGTTGCTTTTTGCACAACAATCTCTTCATTGTTCAGAAGTCTAAATAAATTTGAAACAACACTAGTTGCTAAATCTGCGTCATTTTTGTAATTTATAAGTTCTTGATAGCTAATTTGATCATCTGGGCTAGTTCTAAAATCTTAAGACACAAGTTTGCTTTATCTTTGAATTTGAATTTCTTTTAATGTGAGTTGAAATTTCAACGTTATTGTCAGCATAAAAGAACAATAAATTAAAAAATTAAAAACCTGATAAACATAATTTACATTTCAGATGTTTTCACTGCATTTTCTTCAAAATGAATTTCTGAAGTCGGATCTTTGAAAATGAATGTTTTTAAAATTTTATCAAGTTTTCAAACAAATATATCAGTTTAATGGCATGATAAAATGTAATATTTCTGCTGCAAGCATTAAATTAGCCATCTATTTCTTTGGTGTCATTGGTTTCCTAAAATGAATGATAATGAAAAATTTTATTACAGCCAAACATCTGATTCAATATTTAGATGATAGATTAAACTTACTTTTAATTGGTCAGTATTTCCTTTTTTATTCAGCAAACCCGCATTAATTGCTGCAGCTGTATACGTCGCCTCAATCTTAGGTTCTTTTGTGTCAAGTAAAAATTCATTTTCTATTGGAACAGGAGCACCGGGTTCTCTAACTGTGAAAGTATGAACTGGAAGTAGTTGTAACCATTTCATCATACTTAATTCATTTATTTCAAAATCAATTATTACTGGGTGGATGAATTCTTCAACAAATGATTGAATAACATCATTATATTCATCCCAAGTAAGTGTTTCGTGGATTCCATCACCCCTGAATCTTTTATTATATTTATCATAGTGAACTTCTTCCAACATTAATCCTAGTCCGGGTGCTTTAGGTATATCCAATCGCTCTAACTCAAAAGCTTTAGAAATTACTTCTTCCGTTGCATACCCGCGCATAATACCAATGGCAAGTCCAATCATTTTGCGAATTTGATGCATCATGAAACTTTGTCCTCTTACTCTAATCATGACAAATTCAAGATCTTTTCGAATAAATGGCTGACCACATTCCATTTTAATAATGTATCTCATAGCACTCGGATCAACAGAATTTTTTTGAGATGTAAAGTTGAAAAAATTGTGAGTTCCTACGTATTTGCCAAGAATTTGGTTAAAGCGATCGATATAATCAGGTTTAACTCGATAACTGAGATTAACTGTTTCATCGGGTGGTGCTAAGGCAAATGAAGGCATCATATATGCATAAGTTCGTCCATCGCAATAATTTTTGCAATCAAAATTACGGGTTGTTTTTTTTACAGCTATAACTCGAATTTGTGGAGGTAAAAGAGAATTTATTTCGGCAACCTTTTCTGGAAACCATTCTGGCATACGACAAGATAAAATTTGTTTGATTGCTGACACTCCTTTATCAGTTCTGGCCGCTCTCTGGAAGAAAAATTCTTGTGGCCGATCATAATGTTCTTGTTTGATTAAATTTAACTTTAAGAAAGCGTCAAACAAATCGCCTTCGATAGTTTTAACTTGAGCATTTCTGAAAAAAAATCTTTATTAGAGAAGAATGATGAAAAAGCAATAAAAAGACAAACAAACCTTTGAAGACCATAATAATTGACACCACAATAACTAAGAAGAATTGCAAATTTTTTGGGTTTCAATCTCACGGTATCAGGAGTTGAGGAAATTTCAGTTTTGGTCTTTTTTTCTTCCACTGACTGATTATTTTCCTCCTCTAATTTTCTCTTGACATCAATGTTTACTCGAAGATGATCATTGGTTCCTTCCATACTAGTTTGATATGATGAATAATTGTGTTTTAATAATTGATTGCAAAATCTAAAACAATTATAGCTCTTGAAACCGAACTTAGAAGTTGTCCCGGAGGACAAAAGATTCCAAATCTGTGTGTTGACAGGAATATTAAAATCACATACTACAGCTAATGAACTTCTAAAATTGAATTTCATCGATTTCAGTTTGAATTTTCAATTTATAATGTATAAAAGTTTATTGAAGAAAGTAACTATTAGTCAACAGCTGTTAATTCAATTTTATTGTAACAACACAGCGCTGAAAATTTTTCAGTGAAAAAACATGCAGCTTAGAATAACCAATTAGAGCGGTTGGTTTAACCAGTAACCGGCCATTCCACCCCCATGGTAGTGCTAACAGTGTTAGCCTAACACAGTAACCGGCAGTTACTTTTTCGTATCAATTTCTCTTTCTAAGCTTAGACGGTTACAACTAACCGGTTACTTTTCCTTCCCCAGTAACCACAAGCTCCACATGTAACTCGCATGTTTTTATCTCTTTAATCTGACATCTAGTGACTAACAATGGAAACCGCAAAAAAACTGAATTAACACAGCAGATTAAAGTTAAATGCAATTAATAATTGCGCTTCTCAAAGCTTATTAGATTCTTAAAATTCGTTTTCATTTCAAATAGCTAGTCAAAGAGCATCAAATCAAATACAATGGGACATTCAAGCATTCATTAATTGCTAGATATGCATAAAGTAAAACAATTCAATTTTGTTGCTAATCTTGATTCACGCGCCTAGAATCATATGATCATATAGCCCATCACCTGGATTCTGAAAATCTTTTTGATCAAGTTTATCAACAGTTTATTGACATAAAGTATTGTTTTGAAAGCTCGATGATCTTTTTTAGTTAATCGTTGTATTTATTTAGAATTTGTGATTTGTAACCATGGATTTGGTTCTTTCAATTCTTCACAATGGCGGTAGTGCACCAACATCAAACAAGTTACCATCCAACAAAGCTGTTTTGGTACTTGGTGATAATGAAACTGGCAAGACTTCTCTAATTGCCAAAATTCAAGGAAATGATGACCCTAAGAAAGGTTCAGGATTAGAATATCACCATTTATTGGTTCGGGATGAGTATCGAGATGAACAAACGAGACTAAGTGTGTGGGTTCTTGACGGTGATCTTTATCACACAAACCTGCTACGATTCCCTGTAAATGAAGAAAATTTTCCTCATACAACATTAGTATTGGTGGCATCCATGTCTGAACCATGGAATATTCTGGATTCTCTTGAAAAATGGGCCAATGTATTTGAAGGTCACATCGAAAGATTGAACATGAAACCTGAAAAACTTGCTGAATATAAGCGATCAATTGTGAGAAGATATTTGGAATACATTTCTCCTGGTGACGAAATTGAAGGGTTGGTATCTGCACCTAAGTCTCGAAGTGAATCGATAAATGAAAAAATGGACCAATCAACATTGAGTGTAAGTGGATTAGGAGAAGAAATTCTTGGGGATAATGTACTGACAAATAACTTAGGCCTTGATGTTATAGTTGTTATAACCAAGACAGATTACATGTCTGTTTTAGAGAAAGAGTATGACTATAAAGAGGAACATTTTGATTTTATTCAGCAAGCTGTTCGCAAATTCTGTCTCACATGTAAGTAGATCGTTACACATTAGAGATTTCTTAATATCTGTTAAACTGTACATCTAACTTGTTATATCCGATTTCAGATGGTGCATCATTATTTTATGTTTCTGCTAAAATCAACAAAAATTGCGATTTACTCTACAAATATCTTGTTCATCGAATTTATGGCCTACCCTTCAAAACTCCAGCCTTGGTTGTTGAAAAAGATGCTGTTTTTATTCCATCAGGATGGGACAATGAGAAAAAAATAGCTATACTCTACGAAAATATTCAATCATGTATGCCAGATGATAATTACAATGATGTCATTATAAAACCAGAAACTCGACAGACACTCCAAAAAGATATTGAATTAACTGCTGAAGATGACCAAATGTTTTTATTAAAAATGCAAGCTCAGCTCACGCAAAATGTACCAACTGCAATAACATCAACACCACCATCTCTTAGAACACCAATGATGCCTAAGCCAGGAGAAAGAAGAATGGCTGGAGCATCACCTCTACCTGGAGTTCAGGTACGATTTCTAAAAATCTTATGTTATTGCAAGCCAAATTTAATGACTTTAAACAATTTTGATTTTTTGTTCATTCATAGCTTGATGGATCTAAGATTAGTCCAGGAGGAGAGGGAGTTTTGCAAAGTTTCTTCAACAGTTTATTGAATCGACGATCTGGCACAGGAATGACAAACTCTCCATCAAGCCTCACAGCGAGCCCACAGACGCCAATGACTCCTACTTTGTCGGAAAAACAACCAAAGCCAGAGTAATCACTAAGATGAAAAGATAACAGTTTTCAGATTATCTATTTATAAATATCGAATCTATTTATAATAATATAATGATATTGAATGAATTGTGCAAAAGCAAATTTTAATCATTCATTTTTATTATCACTTAAAACCGAAAAGTGATCTAGTAAAATGATATTCATAAAAAAAATAAACAAAAATTGTGGTAAATCTAATTCATTGAAGATGATTAATTTTTCTCAACTCACATTGTAATATTCATTTTATTCAAAATTTAGCATTTTTATTTTTACGAAACTAAACCATAAGTGTATATTATTCTATACTTATCTCGCCACACACGAAATTTATAAGTTAACGGTCGAAATGTTTTTAATTTAATAATTTGTGCAACTCAAAAAGCTGATAACAAAGCAAGTTATCAAACCTTCGTAAATAATAAATTAGCTATCATATTAATACATTACCATTGCATCATCATTAAATAAGTTTTTAGACATTGTCTATTTAAGAAATATATCAAATTATTAAATTCAATTGACTAAAGCAAAAATAACACAAATAATGAGCAAAACCATAAAATATGAACAATTTTTCAAAGTTAAACTTGTCTTGATTCTGGCGCCATTGATCATATGTTTCATTTCCTTTTCAAACTTTGCAATGACAACAAAATCTTGCTAGATTTAACTTCAGTCTTTAAATGTGCATGTTTTTTCTTAGTTTAACTCTTTAATCTTATTTTAAAGACTATTATTTTAACTATTTAATTGCGATGTAAATTCAAATATGGTTTGTGACAATTATAAATTAAATTCATCTTCTCTTCATATTAAAGTGTATTGTAACCAGTTCTTACTATAAACTGTTTAGTAAGAGTCTGCCATCTTATTTTGTTTTCTCATCTGGTTCATTTTCATTTACTATCAAAGAGTATAACTCTTACTCTATTAACTCTATTACTCTTACTCTTACTCTTACTCTTAAGAGTATAGCTATTACTCTTTGTGCACTATACTATTTATTTAATTGTACGTAAGATGGAGAGTAAAAATGAAAAAAGAAAGAGACCAGTAAAGGATCGTGTGATTAAAGAGGTAAGTTTCATTAAATTGGTTATTTTTGTTATTTTATTAACCTTAATTATTTTGTTCTTAAATTTTCACCCTGATTCTTTCAAGATGGATGTTTATCTTTGTTCTAACCTGTATCCTAAATTACATGTCTTCAACTTTCCTCCTGGATTTGATCCTTTAGCCACTGACAAAACTAATCTTCTCGGTGTTAAAGTAAAATTAGAAAGCAAAAGATTTATGATGGATGTAAAGATTGATGCTAAAAGTCGCAATTTTGATAAAGATAAAAGTGAACAGATTGCTTATATTACCGATCATGGTGACGAACCTTTTTTTTCAAATAAATATATGGATAAGCTAATTCTTAAATCAAACGAGGCCAAACCTGCTAACTTGCAATATGCTGTTGGTGTTTTAAAGCATGACTCAGAAGAGATACATTTAACGCCAATTAACTCTGTGATACAATTTACACCAAGTTTTGATTATTTTGATCATAAAGAAAAGAAAGATAGAAAAGAAACTCCAGGATCGGCTAAAGGAGGCATCGATTCGAGTGGCGAAGGAGAGGAAAAGAAGGAAGAAGATGCCAAAAAAGTTCTCGTCAGATTTGAGAGGCCAGACGAAGAGAAACTAAAAAAAGCAAGAGAGGCTTCGTTTTCATTTATCAAACAAAAAATTGCCAATGAACCATGGACTGATATAAATGTAAGCCTTCGGGATTCAACAACGGCCATGATTGAAAAACAAAATCTATTTTTTCACCAAGCGTCAGATGAATTTCTCAATGACTTCAATGGTCCTGACATTTTGATGGCTGGCGATCAAGAAGCTCAGAGCTCAAGTATGCAGGAAAATTCGATATCATGTATTGAAGACTTTCTAAAGCCGTTGACAAATACTTCAAATTCAAACACTTCTTGTTTATCGGCGTTAACCAAGCAAAAGAATATAACTTTAAGTAACAAAATTCATAGAATCATGTTGAGTGCTAAAGTTGTTTCCTTTACTGATCTTAAAAATCTGCTATCTGATGTAAATGATCAGACATTATTGATTCGGAATATTCAACAATATGCCGTAACGGTTCAAGGAAACTGGGTTATAAAAAGTGAAGTTCTCTATACAAAAGAAAATGGTGCTTCAACAACCAGTCCCCTCACTGGCATCCCTATAGAATTGCTCGGCCGGGCTAGAGATTTCATTTTGTGGTCTTTTTCCCAAGGAAACTCGGTTAGCAGGCCAGAAATAATTGAGAAAACAAAGGTATTTGATTTTATTTCATTTGGAAATCATTCGACTTTAAAATGTCGACAAAATCCTGATAAGTTATTCGAACTGAAATACTCAACGTATCAAATATCATTAATTTATCAACAGATTATTTTTTTACAATCAAATGTGAATGTGTTTTTACACAAACAATGCCGAGTATTTCGAATTTTAGTATTTAATTAACCTTTATGTAAACAAGATTCACATTGTTTCATTTTGATATAAACTTTGTTCAATGTCAAATTAATGTCATGTAAATTAACACCTTTTTTCTTTTCGTTTTTCAAGATACCTCCGGAAGAAATTCTTAATATTCTGAAAGAGACAGCTAGATTTAGTGGATCTGACAAACGCTGGTACTTTATGCTTCCCGCAGATAATGACTTTATCGAAAAGTATGTATTCTTTGGGAAACTAAAACTGTTGATATTCTAATCTTCTCACTTTATTTAATTTTTTCTTTATTTTCTGTTTTCTCAACTCAATAGATATCCTGAAGTTGTTCACCGTCAAAATTTATTATGGGAAGCTAGAATTGTTCAAGTTAGCAAAGCATACTCAGCTCAAAAAATTAAACCACGGAAACACAGGAAAAGTTCTTCCTCGACATCTTCAAGCTAGTTAACTTGGTTTGAATCTTTCATTTTATAATAATGTGGATTAAGTGCTTGTGTATTCAAAGATGGATTATTTTCATGCATTTGTTTATGCTTATAAAATAAATTTATGTAAAAAAACTCCTTCACCCTTTTCATTACTTCGACGCCCTGTATTTTATTATTCTCCAAGTTTTATCATTCAAATGTATACCTTGAAATTTCGACAAGCATCATCTATTAAGGTAAAGGAATGAGGTGAAGTAATTTCAATACGGATGGGTAAATCGATTAATTAAACTAATCATTGGGTAAAAACTGTATCAATCTCTCTTATAAAATCTTTGTCAAACTATTTATTTCATAAAAATAATTTTGCATCATTTTTCTGTTAGTACAGAGTACGTTTATTGTCTAGTAAGCATTGTAAAACGAATAGAAGTTAATAATTTTCCTTCAACATACATTGTAATATACATTCCAAAAGTTTTCTTTAAGTACTCACTCAGATTGTAGAAAACTAATAATTCTGGTCCAATTTTAACAGTAGTACGTAGTCAGCTCTGAATTTGAATCAATTACGACCAGTTATCATTTTTATTTTGCCAATGGATTAGCATGAATAGTTACGCTTTTGATCTTAATATCGATGGTTGGTCGATATTTTTTAGGATTGACTGGTAACTTTTCCAATGAATCTAAAGTATCAAAGCCATCGATGACTCTGTAAAAAATAAGAATATAGTTCATTAAAGAATTAGCAATTAAAATAAGATTAAGACCAAGTTTTGAAAAATTCGACAAATTTAAATGAAACTTACTTTCCAAAAACAGTATATTTCATATCAAGATGCAGTTGTTTATCATAAGTTATGAAAAATTGTGATCCATTTGAATTAGGACCACTATTGAAACGATACCTTTAGCATTATGGCTCAATGAGTCATGTAGTTCATCCTCAAACTTATTTCCCCATATACTAGTACCACCTTTTCCTGTATTGGTCACCTGTTTGAACCATGAACCCTTTTATGTTTCTGTGGAAAATGCAATTGTTGTAGTAATCAGTTGCACATAAGGCCAAGAAGTTCTGAAAACAAAAGACATAACAATAAATAAAGCAAGTATAGCATAACTCACAAGTCTTTTGACACTGTTCACAGAATAACTCGATCTTCAAATCACCTAAATCTGTATGTAATGTAACTGCCATTTCAAGACTTCATCAAACTAAAATTCAAAGTTAGCATAACACACAAAACATGTTTCAAACAAGACATACTATTTTCACAGAAAAAGATGTTAAAATAGACTAAAAGTGTTTTGGTTTCTAAGGTTATCTACGAGACTTCACTTTTGAATCGTTTATAGACTTACTCACATCAAAACATGGCTGGATATCGAGATCACAAATTTTCGGTAATTATTAAAATTATTTAAAATTAATTATTATTATTCATTTTTTGATTGCTCTACTAACTTTATTTTTCAATAGGGCTCACGGGATGATTATGAAAAACGATTGTCATTCTCAACAACACTCTATGTTGGTAATCTTTCATTCCATACCAAAGAGGAGCAAATTTATGAATTGTTTAGTAAATGCGGTGACATTAAAAGAGTAATACTTGGTTTGAATCGAATTACCAAAACACCATGTGGTTTCTGTTTTATAGAGTAAGTCAGTTTTCCTATTTAATGTTTTCAATCTGCTAATCTTTAATTTTCAATTCATGCTGTTTAGGTATTATGACCGAGAAGATGCACATAATGCTATTCGTTATATTGGTGGAACTCGACTAGATGAACGTATCATAAGAACTGATTGGGATGCAGGATTTATCGAAGGTCGACAATATGGACGAGGTAAGGCTGGAGGACAAGTTCGTGATGAATACAGAACTGATTATGACCCAGGCAGAGGCGGCTTTGGAAAATATATTGCAAAAAAACTTGAAGGGAATCCCGGTCCTTCGGAGCCACCAAAAGTTATGCCATTAAATTCTGGTTAAGTTCTAGATAAAATATCTCATTTTAACTATTAAAGGTGGGCCACAGTTATACCCATCCGAGTTCCAAAGAGCTAAAACTACACGAAGAAAATGATAAACATATTGTATCTCCTTCTGAAATTGGTGACTATATTTCCATTTTTATAATCGAAGTTGATTTACTTCAACTCTATCTCCTTTTTTTGTAATGTAAATGTGTTTGTAAATAAATGACTGAAACATTAATTAGACTATCATTCTGAAAATTGTATGTTTTAATCACTTGTTAAACATTTGAATGGTGCAGAATTGAATGCGATCATACTACAAGTTGTACAATGTATGTTTAGGAACTCTTTCAAATCTAACATGCCATAATCGACATAACAAGCTATTGATCTGTCAACTTGGAGGCAATTAAAGATTAGTTTTAACAATTAAACAAATATGAGATCATGAAGAAATTCTTGAACTCATTATTTCTTTGAAACATTTAACTCACAAACATGAGGAAGCATTAAAAACTAAAAAATGCCCCTGTCTGCTATTATGTTATTACTTATATTGTGAATCTTATCAGTCTTTATATTGGTTGACCTTTAATTGAAACGGTCATTGGTTTGATTGCAAATCTGTCACTCTGTTCAAATTTGAATCTCTTTTATATCTACCCCAACAAGAAAGGGTTAACATTAAAGATTCTAAGATGTTAAATGTTTGAATTATTTTAGACTGCTTTGAAATCTCAGCTCGAGAAATTAACGGAATAGTATTTGTTGAATATAGAATTTTATCATATCAATTAGATTTGCTTTATTAGTAGTATTAATATTAATGTTAAAAGACAAATACATAAAGAGAATGGTTCTCTGAATTTGGCTTTTAAATCGTACAATGGAAAATATTTTGGGTCAAATTAAATTTTTTAATTAAACAACTTTTAGAAGGAAGGAACAGAATTTGATCGATTATAAAAAGTAAAGTTGGTTTGCTAAAGCATGATCAGGCTCTTGATGGATGCAACTTCCAACCAAAAATGCCAATTTATATGCATAATGACATGGCGCTGGAACAGAGATTGTACCCTATTCAAGAGAATATTAAATAAATATTAGATTAGAGAAAGTTCAATGTAGAAAGGAAAGCGAATATAATTAATTTTTAGATAAACTTACAGTCCAATTATAATAAAGATGACATAATTTGTAGGCCAATAATTGATGATGGATCGGTTTCCATCGAGTTGTGTCCTTTATTATGTTATACATAGTTGGATTGACAGTTCCAAATCTAACTGATTGACTAATCAGATAAAAATCGTATCTCTCCTTTCGCGTTACGACAGAATCGATGACAGTACCAGCGATAGGATTCTTTACAGGGTCATTTGGACCTGGTCTCAAGAAAAATCTTGCATTAACTCGCTTATTAACAACAGTGAATGCAATACCAGCATCTTTGAGATCATCATGTTCACCAAGAAGGGTTAATATTTTCTCAAGTTCATGTTTACAAATAAAGCTAATTTGTCCTTCTGAAACACCATCGCGGTAGATCATTATACGCTCAGGGAAACGGTTATTTTCTCGGTTCCAAGCTTTCAGACCACCTTGAAAAGTCAGAGAAAAAAGTTAAAATTAAATAACGATTAAATAATTGCGGAGAAAATTGAATAATTAAAAATATTACTTTTGAAATTGCTTGTAAAATTAGATGACATTTCTTCGAATGTTTTATGATAAGAAACTTGCGAAAACCATGAAGTTGATTTTGCGTTAGTGCTACAAACAAAAGCTCCAACTGTTCGGCCTCTTTTAGATGTGTCTTTATAAGTGTTAAAACCAACAAACATTGTACATTGAGCCTGTTTTAAATAAAAAAAACATTTAACCGATGAATAAACCCTTAAATTTTAAAATTTGATAAAAAAGCGAAAAACATTAAATATATTAATATTTACTTACCGGAATATGGACGGTCCATGCTTGAGCACCCATTTTGATGGACATTTGAATCACAAGTTTAGTTGCAATTGACAGCTGTCGTTTATTCAAAACTCTGAGGGTTAGAACTTGAGTTGGACAGGGTTGTTCACAACAAAAATATTGTTTAATAGCACTGTACCGCTCTTTATTGTTGTTAGGCACAACAACATGAACCATTTTAGCCATACTTGGAATTTTGCGGCAATTTTCAATATAAGTTGATGTTCGATCATTTTCTAGCCACAAAAATTTAGGTGCACTGATTTTGATTCCTAAAGGTCTTGCAACGCTTACCAAGGAATCAAGATACCGTTCAATTGTACCTTTCTCACGCATAGGTGCAACAATCACCCAATATTCCAGGGCAACAGGTTTAATCAGCCGTTCAGACCGTATAGAGGAATCAAAAGATCCAGATTGTTGCTCATAAGAAATTCCACGGGTTTCATCAGTCATGAAAATTTGCTCAGGGGGTAAAACTCTGCCAGTTATTTCAGCAGGATTGCGATCTAATTTTAGGTTCCATAGTTCCATTTCAGTTTTAACTTGTTCGTTTGACATTATTTTGATGATATTTTTTTTCATCTCATTCAGCCTTTCAACAGGTCCTAGGCGAACGTGTCGATCCAATTCACGTCGAAAAGACATGTCATTCTTCATAGTCTCGGTGACGCCAGTTAATAAGCAGAGTTCAGGTATGAGGACAATATCTCGTTCAATTCCTCCACGCTGTTGTCTCTCAGTTGGTTTAACCAAAAGGAGAGGTTGATTATCATCCTTTATTTCAATTTTATATTGATCTTTATAATAATCTTTCAACGAGACTGAGGTTCCTTGTTTATCAAAGCAATAGGTGATTGGATTTTTATCGAAAATAACGTCATCGATACGGTAAGTCTTTTTATTGTAATATGACATAACAATTGAACCACTTAATTCACGTCGAGCATTGTTCATGAAGTTTTGTCTGTCTTGTTGCCAAAGCCGCTTTAATATGTCAAGGGCTGAATCTTTTCTAATGATTTTATGACAACAACTGACAACCGCCATTATACCTCCATCATGCTCATTAATGGCAGTCAATATACCAGGCCAGACTTCAACTCTATGGTCAGGGATATTCTTTTTCTCTGAAGCATTAAAGAAATCTGCACCGATTTGAGTCATTCCAATGTGTCTAAGATTACGTCGCATCTGTGTATTGTAAAGACGCATCATCTCTGGATGTCCCCATGAAATCCTTCCAGTAGGTTTAATAGTTATTTCAATTCTTTCGTTAGTGTGTTGAGTTGTGGCGAAGAGGGTAAACGGCTCTGAAATTTCTTTTAAGGCTTTTATATCAGCTCCACCGTCGAAGATGTAAGTACTATCAAACACCTCGCGATGCGAAAGAAGAAGATCTCTCCTGATCTTGGGAGACTCCACAACTGGATCAAAAGTTACATGATACCCATGGACAATTGCATCATTAGGAGTTATCATCAAAAAGTGATTTGAGTAAAGACGGACAGGAGTTCCTCCTTGACCTACTTTGGAAATTAAATCTGGCGGAATTGTCCGGATTGGTGCTTTAGCGCCAAATTGACTAGGAGAGGATCTACCTCGGGCACGGACAGGAGCGGAACCACTCGAAGTTGAATCCATATACTTTTAATAAAATTAACAAAAGAAAAGATTAAGTTAAACAATATCAGTTAATAAAATAATATATAATCAGCTCGACTTTAAACAACTGTTATAAATGGTCACAGTGAAGTGATATTTATGCTAAGAAGTTCTTTTATTTAAATTTAGAATTTCTTTCTTTTCTTTAGATAAGCTAAAGAAAGGCCAAAAAAAGCTATTTAACGCTGAAGTTTTTTTATATCTAAACTGAAAAATTATTAGTTTAATCAAAGTATCATTATTAAGAAAAAAGCTATTAATGTTTTTTTCATTTGTTAATGGGTTTAAAAAGTTTACATGATAACAAACAAATAAATAAAATTAGAAATAAAAGCCAAATTATCCTAAAAGTCATTTACATTTTTTACCTTTAGTTCTTCTACTATAATATTAGTTATATTAGTAATCTAGTATTCATTTAAAGATTTAAAAGTTTGTGCGATCAAATTTCAATTTAAAAAAAACCGCCACTCGATGTAAAAACGATTGGGTATTTACAATAGCAATCTTGAAAATCATCCATCACTGTAAGTTTGATTGCTCTTGTCATTTGATTTGAATCACATTGTCATGAAAAATAATACACAAGTGCTGGAAGCTTTTGTTTTGAACTAAATTTCAAACAGTTTAAATGAACGAACATATGTTACCGTCTTGAAAAACATGGATCTTTGCAAAATGTTTGATTATTGTTTTCAGTAACAAAACCAGCCTTCAAAAGAGTGAAACCGACTGACTCTATTGACGGAGAGTTTTCATAACAACGAAACGAAACATTACTTTTTAATCAAAATGAAATTTTAATTCATCATTTTCAGCATTAAATTTAGCAAAAACTAAATTTGATAACTTGACAGTAAATACAACTATTTCGACATTCAAAGGAAATTGCTATCACAATTCCTAAAATGAGTGAGAAAAGAAAGATTCACAGAAGATTTTGAGATAAATAATTTTACTTGATTCAATGTTGAATCTTTTACGATGACATTCTATTAAATAAGCGAGGAGAATAAATGATGATAAAAGACGAATTGTGAATAAGCAAGTATTAGTATAGTACAAAATTTACAACAATCAAGCAGAAACTACAGAAATTCGCTTTTCGTTTGTAGATGGAATTATTTGCTCTATGTCTGATGATTGCTGGCTATTCTCACTAGAAGAGGAAGGTCCGGGGTTCAACAAAAAGTTAGTTGATTTACTAGAAGTATCTTCTTTATCAGAGTCTATTCTCGATCCACTATCTGCACTGTTTTGATCATCATCCAGATCACTTTCATCTTCACTAAGATCAACACCAAGCCAGAGATCCTTTTTTTGTTTCTTCGTAGATATGTTCTTTTCAAACGGGTCAACTCTTTTCGCAGATGATTGACTTGCAGTAGCATTTTTCAATCCATGTTCCAAAGCTTCATCAATTTCTTGAGGAATAACTTCTTTATTCTTGAAATATTCAGGATCTTCAAACATGATTTTTGGGGTTTGTTTCATTTTTTCGAGTTTTTCTTTTCTTTTTTTCTCTTTTTCTGCCTCATCGTTTCCTTTTTTAGCTACCCATTCTTTAAATCTCTTCTCTGCGTTGATATCACGTAATCGGCGCCCACTAAGATCGCGACAAGCCTCCTTATTTGTAGTCTTTTCAATTTGAGCGCCAATAGCTCTTAACATAGAACCAAATCCACCTTTTCCTCCAAGAAGCAATGGGTGCATTGTAATAGGAACTAAAGATTTACATGGGAAAGTTTTCATAATTGTATCATTAAGTAATTTCCCATTGAGATATAATTTGAAAGAATCGATAGGAATACCCTGAGCAAGAAAGAAAATATCAAAATATAGCAAGTTAAACCCAGGCATAACAATTAAATGAATGAATCGAGAAAAATGTTAAAACGCAATATCTTACCTCAATACTTGAAAAACGTTGATATAAATCATCAATATTACCGCTATCCTCAGGGTATTCAATTATTTTACTTGAGCCAGAAATACTTTTGTATAAAATTTGAATCATTTTGACTTTTTAAATTTTAAACACACAAACTAGAATAATCAAAAATAGAATGAAATTTACTATGTTTATAATTTGTTTGATAATAAACAAATTTATAAGCCTCTGCGGCAGAGGCTCTGCCTTTAAGCGCAAACTCAAACTACAAACTGGAGCGGTTTTTCCAAATTTCTTTGAAATAAATGAAATCCCAAAAAATCATGCGATCTCGAATTTTATCATAAAGTTAGAAATACTTTTCAATCAAATAACTTACCCAAATGATATCTCAATAATTTCCAGTCACAATTCAGTTTTCTTTGTATAAAACAATATGAACACATGAACTAATTAAACACATTCACGAATAAAAACTAAAATGATTGATCCATGAGAGCAAGTATACAATCTATTGAGTGTTAATGAGGAAAGTTGGAAGGATTATAGAAAAAAATTATCATATTTATTATCAATAATTGTTAATTATTAATATAAGTTTTAGATTAAATATAGTTCAGAAAAAAAGATGAGCAATAATTCACGGTAAATGAGTTAAGCAACTGGATTTACATCAACTGAAGGTAAAAAAGTCTCAACAATTATGTCCAAAGTTGTTAATGATGATTCAATCCAACTTTTTAACAATTTAATCAATTAAAATGGAATGGCTTGAGAATTGGCAATTTTTAAAGTAGAATGAAGATCATTAAAGTTTTATAATTATTGATGAGATCAGTCTTGAAGTAAATTCGGCCTTTGGAAGTATCAGTATTAGATTTCATTGTGTTGCTCTCATTAGCTGTTTAACAAGTAATACAAAATTCAAAGCAATTTGTTTATCAATAACCATCTGAAATGTACCTTTACAGACCATATTTCAGATTGACTAGAACAAGTGAAGTTTAAGATACGATAAACATTATTGCCCAAATAGGTTTGGTTTAAAAAAGTAGCACCCCAAGTTGTCCAAGTAATTAAACAGATTTCGGTGGCTCAATTTTCAACTCAACCTAACCTAGAGAAATTATAAAATTACTTTGGCTTGAGATTAAATTAATGCAACATTAAATCAGTTAAGCTTCTTTCTAGAATTGTAGTTCTCACATCTTCAAAAACGTGTGTGATATTTTCTGTGTCAATAGCTGTAGTAAAATGGTGATAAATTGGCCTTTTATTGTTATATATTTTGCTTTTGAACATTCTATACATATGATTCTGAACATCTTCGGTTGCAAATGGGTTGCCATCAAAATCAGGAAAATAATCTGCGTAAGTTCTTATATCGATAGATTGTTTTCTTCGACGAAAACGGCGATGCTGACGAGAATGAGTATGAGTTTGAGAAGTAGAGCTTGAGGGAATCAAAGAGTGATGCGAATGTGTATGAGGTTGAGAATCGGATAAAACCGATTGATTATAAGAGTTATGAGAGTGAGAATTATCAGAAGAGTTACTAAAGGATGCAAATTGGAGTTCAGGTTGAGGTTGAGAGCCACAAGAAGCAACAGTGATGTCTTGAGGTGAGTTGCCTCTTGAACTACCACTTTCATACTCCTGCATAGCAGCTTCTAATAGCTGCAACTTTTCTTTAAGAAGATCGGTTTTATTGAGAAACAAGATGAAAGATACTTCGGCAAAAGCTTTGTGGTTTACAATGGTTTCGAAGATTACCAATGATTCATCAATACGATTAGTGCGACAATCTTCTAACAAGACTTGATCATATTCACTTGAGGATACTAAGAAAATTATCGAAGTCACACAGCTGAAACATTGAAACCACTTTTGCCTTTGGGATCTTTGGCCTCCGACGTCAACAAAACGAAATGGCACTTTGTTGATCATAACTCGATACTCAGTAATAGCTCTAGTGGATTTCCGGCAATGAAGTATGTCTTGAGTTGATGGAAGATAATCAATATTGGCCAAAGCATCCAAGTTCTCAAAATAATATCTAACTGAATCTGTTAGTTGAAATTCAGTTCGTCTAGCGAAAGCCTTTTTGATAGCTGGTTCAGACCAAAGTTTTTTAACCAAATGAGCAATTGAGCAAAATAATAAGGGATCATGACAGTAATTATCCGCCACCTTTAAAAAGGTTTCAGCACATTCTTCATTTTTTTCCTCTGACCATGGAATTTTTAATTTCATTCTTGCATCTATTAACACTTTCATGCCTCTAATAACGTTGAGGTAGATAGAGGCTCGGAATTCTTCTAATTGAGGACGATCGAATTCAAATCCATGGATGATTTTCATTTGTTTGAGAAAAGTTGATTTGCCGCTTTCACCAGCTCCGAGAAGTAGCAACTTAACTTCTCGTCTAAACATTAACTTTTCTTTGGCTATTTGCTCGTCAATTTTTCGACTTATATCTCTATTTTTAATACTTTCATCATCCTCGACGCTTCTGTCGAAGCGGAAACACTGGAAGCCCCACTTGCAAGGCATTATCAAAACAAATTAGACATGGATTTGAAAAAAATGAACAAAATATCACAAGAGTAAAAAAATAAGTATAAATAAATGCCTGGACAACCTAGATGAAAATGTAAATTGAAGGATAAAACATTATTAATATGATCCAAAATATTTAAATCGTTAGATGTACTTTTATTTTAATCTAAATTACATACCTTCCAGTGTAATTGGTAATCCACAGAATTGAAAAATGGATGCCAAAATATTAGAGATTGAGTAGTTTGGCACAAATGAATAACATGTCGAATAACTTAATATGTTCATGAGAGTAAAATACAATCAGGTGTTGATAAAATGTTGCACAATAATAACATAACAATGGGATAAAGCTTGAAGTTATTTTACTTGAACCAGAAATACTTATATAAAATTTGTAGCATTTTGACTTAGTTAAGTCTAACTCACACAGCAATTAATAATCTTGAATTAAAAATCAGAAACTCGTTCATTTGTATAACAATGTCGACTCGATATTGTTCGATCATCATTATCGACTCGACATTGTCGAGCAAAGAATACACTAATAATAGACTAATGTAAATCAGCGCAACCTCAAACTACAAAGTGAAGCGGTCTTTCCAAATTTCATTGTAGAATGAAATGAAATGAGAATTTAAATGAAATCTCTAAATTTAGATCATGACCGATCGCAAAATTCTTTTTACTGAGTTCAATACATTCAATCAACATACATGTATTATGACAAAATCATTGAGAAAATGACAAAACATTAAAATAAAATGTAACTTGCTCTACAAAAGAACAAAAATACAATCTAAAATTGAAAGCGTTTTGATCAAAAACTGTCGATCAAATAAATTTTAATTACACAATAGGTTGTTCTTATGTCCCTAAAGATACATCAGAGCTCAACTCTTTACAATACTTTATGATACGGATTTTGTTTTTTCTTCAACCTAGAACATGATTTTCTCAAAAACCTGCATCGCGCGGAAACTCAGTCTATTTTTCGAACATGTATTAGTTAAGTTTAACACGATTTGGACACAAAAATTTCGATTCATTCACTTTATATTGTAAATGCATATTGTATTAATATATTGTATAGATTAATCAATTTTTCCTAAATATTCTGTAAAAATGAATACATTTAAAAATAATATTAAATTGCAACTTCAAAAATGAAAGTTATATTAATAGATGGATAAAACCAATAGGTTTTTGAACTGAAGCTTTGTTTAACATTGTATTATTAAGTTAGAAATACAGTCAATTGATTAACTTATCTAACTATTGTCTCAACAGTTGGAGTATGGAATTCACCATTGATAAAATCATGATTTCGATTTTAACTTTCCGCTAATAATTTCTGAAGCAATGCTACTTAAATCAAGAGAGAAGTCAACTTTAGTCTCGATCAAAGTTTTCAAATTTCCACTCTGAGGACCTTTAATTTCACCCAACATTTTAGCAATTTCATCCAAAAATCCTTGACCAATCAAAGATAATTTAACTATTTGTATTTTGGTATAATGACTACGAGCCTTCTTAATGTGCTTGTCAGTTTCATAAGCTTCAGACAATGATCTAATCATCGATGGAAAACAAATTGTGAGTTTGTGCCGCATATCAAGCAGCAGATTGGCTTTTATGTCATCTGAGAAGATATATGAAATTATCTTTGCTGCATCATTTGCAAATGTAATTATCAATTCTTCATAATCTTTCTTAGCAGATTCAGATGATTTTGGATCAGCTGTTCCGATAATATCTTTAACCGTTTGTAGATGATGTTTTAAAAACACCTCACTCAACTTGTCAATCAGTGAATCTTCATTAATATTAATATCATGGCAAAGGTTTTCAATCATGATTAAAAAATTCATCAATTGAACAATAATCTTATCTAAATCACTGGATTTTTGAACTAAGTCACAATTCGATACTTTGTTATCATCTAAAAAGACTGGTTCAAGTGCAAAATAAGCCAAAAAACATTTCCAAATATCAATTGATTTGTTATCTGTCAATATTTCGACCAGATGCCGACGAAGATACTTTTCTCGGACAATGGACAATCCATTAAGTGTTCTAATCAATCTTGAACTGGCGTCCAAAGATGACGATGATGAAATTACACTATTCAATGATTGGAAAGTCAATTTTTCACAGAAATTTTCAACTTTACTGATTAACAGGGCAACCGATCTTTGAAGTAAATCCTCGCCCCAACAATCCAGAGTTACAAAGAAATATAATGTACACCCAAGAAGATCATAAAATAATTGGTTAAAGTGGTTGGTCTGAAAAATATAAGAAGAAAATATGATTATAAGTTTAATTTGAAGTAATAAAATTGATGAAGGATCGTATTTGCGAAAATAAAATCTAATCACAATCGGATATTCAGGCCTGATTAGCAAGATTGAGGAATAGAAACTTACACAGTTTAAAAAGCGTTATACATAATTTGTTATTGACACTTACCATTTTAGTTCCTTCTTTACCAACATCTCTACTCATCTCCTGATTAACTGATTTATCAACAGCCTCTTGAGCTTGAATAGTCATCATCTCAATCCATTTATCCGTCAAATCATGTGGGAACACTTTTACCAATCCAAGTTTATTACATTTACCATTAAATTGAAGATCATGATTTAACTGTAAATCTCTTGGTGCTATTATAACCTGTTGCGTTGTTTTTACTTGAATTTGACTGATTGTTTGAGCCGTGATAAAGGCAATAGATGCTGGTAATAGAGAGGTCATCTGGTCAGATATAAAGTTCTGTTCTTTAGTCAGCCACACATTTTTACTGAAAATGGACATCAGACTTTTAAACAGTTTTCGACTTGGAGACATTTTTTCCCTTTCAAATACTTTCTCAAGCTGTTTATACTCCAATTGTCGGATCGATCTATTGATTGTATCCACTCGCCGGACATAATGGACCATTGATTCACCATCAGATCTATCATGCTCTTCAATTAGGCGACAGCAAAATAGTAAATCCAATCGATGGACAAAAAAGTAAACGTTCAACATTAATTGCTGATTAGCATGTGAATCTTTATTCCAAAGCCTAATAGTTTCATCGATAAATTTAACTGCTGCGTAATCGAATGATTTTTTTATTCTAATTTGGCCGGAGGAACCAATAATAGAGGAAATTGATTGACACCAGTATCGAGATATGTTTTCTTGAAAGGCTTCCAGCGAATTGATCAGAGTTGTCCATCGTTCAGGTATAGCAATATTACGGTCAAAATAGTTGAGAATTATGGTGGATAAGATTTGATTGAGACGATGACGGAAGTTATACATAACAAATAACTTGTCATAACGGCTAAATAATCTTAATAGCTGAATAGTTTCACAATAATTAGAGTAATTCTTTTGCTTCTCGATCAGACTGGTTAACATGGATGGTACCATTGGTTTGTACAAGTCAAAGATTTCATTAGAAAACGCTGATTGAATTGTTTCTAAAGGTTTGGTTAAATAATTCTCATATTTGCGCTTAGGATCAGTTAAATCAATTGAGGATAACAATGAGATTAATAATGTACGGAAACATATTGGATCACATACTGAGCCTTTCCTCTGTTTGTCAGAGTTACTAGATCGTTTTGTTTTAACCTCTTCAATCAAAATGAGTCCAGCAACACAGTGGCAAAATAAAACATTGTCCCAATGACCAAGGTTAATTTGTATTCGCATTTGATTGATTAAGGTTAACGCTGGTACATAAAATAAGCCACAGAAATCAAATGAACTATAAGGTATTTCTCGATTCCTAAACCTAAATGTAATATCACGACAATGCCATGAAAGTAGAAATCGTAAAATCTTCGAATGCATTGGAATCATTTTAAGCTTTGAACCTAAATCATTGAAAAGCTGAGATCCCCAAATCACATCTAAATTAATTGTACCAGTAGAGTATCCAGCGGAGTTAATAAGGGTCGTCGATAGGGACATTTCAGTTGCAGGGATTGTATTTATTGGTAGATATGTTTGTCCAACTTTATCATCGACTTTGCTTCCACACAGCTTATAACCAATCAGCTGAATTAAATCTCGACATCCATGATACAGATTGACTAAAGATCGAGATTTTAGCAACTTACCGAGTAGTTCAATGAAAGATATTGAATCATGATCCCAAATTTCAATCATTATACCTCGACTAGAGTTAACCAATTCAATATCAATGGGTATAATTACTTCTCTATTCCAGACTGGATTGTGTTCCTTCTGGATGTAATTTGATTTAAATGGTGCTGCCAATGATGAGCCGAGTAGGTAACAAATAAAATAGGGATCAACGAAACCATCAGCGTCCATTGTTGGTAAGTTGCTTGCATTTTTAACCCAACATCTAACAGCAGGCTTAAAATGTTGATTTTTACCATTTAAAACACTTTGCTGGTATTGTTTCAATTTGACCGAATTAAGGTTGAACACTTCTTGAATATAACGAATCATTAAATCTTTATGTGAATTGTAAGGTGGATCCGTTTCCTTTAACCCACAACTGCACTGAGCGATCTTAATCAAATAAATTGCCATCTCTTTCAACTCTTGGCTTGTTAATATACAAGTAATGCTTTCGAACATCGATTTACGGATTTCAGATGTGATCATATCGCTTTCCGAGGCTGGAATATTGGCTGAAGGTAATGCTTTTGATTTGACATTTTTATTTATTTTATGACTGGACAGCTTATTGTTTTTCATATTAACCTTTCTAATCATTTTGTTTCGACTATTTCTTCGTATTTCAGCGTAAGTCACAACATTGAAAAACCAAACTTAAAAGGATATCTTAGAGATTTTCTTATTTCTTAACAAGATCTTTCATTATCCCTTACCAAATTATCAAAATAATAAACTCAAGTTTATTATCATTTAATTATTATTCACCATTGTTTGTCCATAAACCCAAACTAATCAGCTAATTTAGTCCAACTATTGCCAAGTTGACAATCATGTAACATCCATGAGTTTAACAATCTCATCCATCAATGTGTTGAAAAATAATGAAAGATGACAATCTAAATTGATTGGTATCTAAACAGCGGTTGATAATTTGATTTCATTAATTGTTAAAGTGAGGTTCAACAAAAATATGTACTAATGAGAGATTCTGAAAGATTTATCATTTTTCGCCACTGTTTAACTATCTAAATTGCAATTTCACCTTTTGCTTTATATATGCATATAAAATGCAAATTTTCATGTATTTTAAGCTTAATCCAATGAGATTAAATTAGTTACTTTGAAAAACTTGTTTGTGATTAAACTAATGCTAACAGCCAATTTTAACCAATCTTTTTCATTTTACCCATTTTTTCAATTCAACTCATTCCTTATTGTTTCTTCATCATCTATTTTTGTATTCCTTTAACATCACTTTTCACATTTGATACTCTCTCTGTGTTTTTTGCTCCTTCCTGAAGATGTTGATGACGATGATGAACATTTGATGATCATATTGATCATTTAAAACCCTTTAATTGTTAACCCATTGGACCTCAATGGGTAACTCACCAACCAATCGATAATAAGAACGATCAACTCGTTGCTCAATCAATCATCGCCAATCAATTTCAACTTGATTCTCATTGCTAATTTTTCTCTTTCTCTTAGTTACCAGATCTTTCCCTCTCTTTTTTACTGTCTATTTCTTCATCTGTCTTTTTTCTTCTATCTTCTATCTTCTCTATTTCTCCTCCTCTCAGCCACTTTCTCTCCTTTCTCTTTTTCTTTCTCTTTTTTCCGGCTGGTTCTGTGTTTTTGTTTTTTTTGTTAAGTTGGTTTAGTAATTAACTCTTTCCCGTTGTTATTTGATTTTGTTAAAATATTAATTTATTAAATTTAATTTAATCATGGTTAGTACATTCGATGTGACTGAAACTAAACCTGATGATTTATCACCTAAAAGGTTGTGCCTTGTTTGTGGTGATACTGCTTCTGGTTTTCATTACGGAGTTGCCTCTTGTGAAGCTTGTAAGGCTTTTTTCAAGAGAACTATTCAAGGTAATTCATTCGCTTGGTTTTATTTTTTGTGCTTTATTGTGTTCATATATGCTCATATAAATGTATAGTTCATCCTAAACTTGTATGAATGGTCTTATTTCGGCCAATTCTGTGCTAAATAATTGATACTGGTCTTTTCCTCTCATGCTAATATTTACTTTCTACTACTTTATTCATCTCTTTTCATAGGAAACATCGAATATACTTGTCCAGCCCAAAGTGACTGTGAAATTAATAAAAGACGACGAAAAGCTTGTCAAGCCTGCCGATTTCAAAAATGCCTTCGAATGGGAATGCTCAAAGAGGGGGTTAGATTAGATAGAGTTCGAGGAGGACGGCAAAAGTATCGACGTAATGCTGAAAGTCCTTACGCTGTGGCGACTTTGCCCCCCAAAAATACTACATTAGAGGGTAAGTAGCTTATTTTTAACCTATTAATGAAACATAAAGCTGCATTGTTTTTAAAGTCGCCAAAAATGTAATGTTGGTAGGTAGGATCTCGTTAAATCATTATTGAGAATACCTTGTCCTTGTTTTTTTGTTGTGCTATTTATTTACTTTGATATTTTACTTTCTCTTACCCAGAAAATAAGTTTGTTACTGCTTTGATCTGTTGTGAACCTGAAACTCTATTGGTAAATGATTCAACATATAAAGATCGTTGGACTGCCTATTCTAAGTCACCCAGTGACAAAACTGTTTGTATATTAGGAGACCTAGTTGATCGGGAATTGGTGGCAACAATTGTTTGGGCTAAGCAAATACCCGGTTTTTCAGATCTTGCCCTTAATGATCAGATGAAATTGTTGCAAAATAGTTGGGCCGAGATACTTTCACTCAGTCTTGCATACAGGTATGTGTTCAAATAGAAATCTGTTCAAACTATACTCTGTTCTAATTTTTTTGTTCACTTCAGGACGCATCAGCATTTCTCATCTTCATGCTATTCTGCTTCCATGCCTTTAAAGCAGCTCATTTTCGCTAGTGATTTTGTAATGGATGAAACTCAATCCAAACAAGCAAAAGCGGAAGAAATGTTCAATTCTTGTGTAAAACTGGTCAAACGATTGAATCAATTACGTATAGCTAAAGAAGAATACCTTGTTATTAAAGCTCTTCTTTTGACGAATGTCGGTAGGTATTTCATTATTTGACCAATTTATCCAAAAATTTGCTTGAAATTCAGTTTGAAATGAGACATTATTTTATAGTAAAATGTTTGTTTCTTTCCTTTTCTCCTATTTAGTTTGATTTTTAGATCTATTATTATGAAGGCCACTCAAAGTTGTACCTCTAACTTGTTAGATACTTCAATCTAATATCTAACTCACCTCTGATTTTCATAATTCAACTAATTTTTTCCCTTTCTTAATCCTTTTCAGATATTCAACTTGAGAATAGTCAATCAGTGCAAAAGCTTCGAGATACATTGTTAATTGCCTTACAGGAATGTGTTTCAGCTCTTCGACCATACAACTCAGTTCACCATTTAAGTCAACTTTTGTTATGTTTACCACTATTAAGACAAATTGACGGCATAACCCGACGTTTTTGGAACGGAATCAAAATAGAGGGAAGAGTACAAATGAACAAACTATTCCTTGAGATGCTTGAAGCAAATTTGGTCCGTTAGCTGTAATCAATTTTTGGATTGTAATCATGTTTAACTCGGAGAACACAAACTATGAGTACAAAAAGCTAGCAAAGTATAATTGTAGTTCAACAATCAACTAAATAAATGTAAGGGCTTATGGTCAATTTAATATTATTAATTGAAACAGAAAACAAGGAAGAATGTTAATTCAACCCTCCCCAAATCAAGAGTTCATCTGATAATTGATTCTATTAATTATCAATTGTTATTTATTGCGATAAGCCTGCATGATTAAGGCTCTCACATTAATCGGTGAACCAAATGTTTATAAAGAATGTTTGAATCAAAGGATAAAACAAATTAAGTTAATATTTAGTCAAGAAGGATTGAAGTTATATCGAAGTAAATTTCAAGTAATAACTAATGTGTATTTAGTGTAAATATAATTAATAATTATTAAACTATTGAACCATATTGACTGATTTAATTTTTTAAAATCTAACCGGGATTTGTGCAAAAACATAAGAAATATTCACGATTACGGCTCAATTTGCGTTTACCTGATATTTTAACATCCATACCTAACCAAGTCTTATCAAGTTAATTTCTTATTCCTTTGCTGATAATAATACTGATCAACATCAACCTAATCTGTTTCAAGGCTATCAGTATCCATCCTCTTAACGCTACCAAACCAATCTCAATGCCTTATGGAATACATTGGGGAAAAAAGATGAGAAATCAGACCTCAGGAAACCATTTATCCTGATTGTCATCACAAACAATTGATATCCAATGATTCAGTCGACAATTGGACTTCTAACTCTTGGCTCGTCGGGCTAATCAAACTGATCAGAGTTTGCTGTTGACTGTTCAACTCATCAACTATTATCAATACAGAACTGATTTGTAAACGTGTCCGACCACTTATTGTTGAAGTAACACTATTAAGATTGGAGATTGATTTTATTAATATTTGCATTGTTAGAATAGATACTTGTATTAATTAAATTACTGTTAAAAAATTGACTACCCAAAAAACAAAAAGCAACCAATGTAAGAAAACATGTAAACAAACTATTGATTTGATTCAAAGTGGTTTCCATGTCTAATTTATTTTTGCGAGTATGTAAAAATGTGACAATTAAATGTTAATCACAGATGTATTAGATAATGGCTATTTAACTTGATCTTTACAATTCATCAAATCAGTAAATCATTGCTCTACTTGGTATGTATTAAAAGCTACTCATAAGCAAATAATGCTAAACATTAACGTTTTATTATCATTGTACCTTAATATAATTAAGAATAGTTTTTCAACAAAAATTATTATACTACATATGTATTATTATCATTGTATGGTAATCAGTGGTATTAAAAAATTAATTGTTGCTGAATCATACACTCGTTAATATGAAATGGAATGAGTTTTTGCACAATGTTTGGTTTTTAAACTCAACAGAATAGCGAAATCTGTTTTGTATAATAATACATATGCAAACACATTTTGCAATATTGCAGCAATTTTAAACAAAATTAATCAATTTAGGGTTACGTCTGAATATTTAATACGTCAGTCTGATCATTTTTATCAGCTTCATCCAGTTAATCACTCATTTGCTACGGTTACAATCTATTCTTAACACGTAAATTGAGTAACTTCCAATGATCAACTGAATAATCATCAAGTCTCGTATAATGGTGTAATTTAACATTTTTCATAATAGTTAAGCAGTCAAATAATTTAGCTAAATCATCTACTAATCAATTTCTGATCACTGAAATTTAAATTGCTCACTATTTATAAATCGATGAAAACTCCATTCTTATCGGATAGTTGATTATTCGAGTAAATAATCAAAGTCAAGTTATATAGAATTTGCATATCACGAAGACTATATCACAATCAAAGTATAATTTTGAGAAATTTGATTAAGACAAAATGTTATTGAAGCTTAATACAGAGAATGAGGTTTTTGAATTAGTCTGTGAAATCTGTAGTCTGTATCACAGATTTGTTCAAGTTGACTTGATTTGTAAATGATTTAGCAAAAACATTGAATTAGATAGAAATAACATGAATGAACAGTAATAATTGACAATGGATCAATCAATTATGTTAATTAACAATTATAACATTGTATTTGATGATAGGACCATTCCTTTTAAATTTGTTTCCTAGGTACTAAAACCTTTGTAGCATTGCTTTAAACAGATGATCCTTTTCACATACATTTTTTCACATCAAATCATCATCATCTTCCTAATATTGTTATTTTTATCATTATAAACAACAACAATGAAAATAACAAAAATAGGAGTCTCAATGATGGGTCCTTTGTTCAATTGCATAAGGTTACTTTCATTTTGAAGGTTAAAAAACCTCCAGAAACAAGAGCAAAATAAGGTAAAATTGTCTCAAGTACAAAAAACCATGTTAATCAGTCAGTTTCACAATATTATAGCGATAGAGGTTCAACTTTAACACGCGAATGATTGGCTTCGATTATCCTTTTTCCTTCCTCTTGCTTTCTCATCCTCATCACCATCTATTCTCATCTTTGTTGCTCTTTTCTTGCCATCTCTCATCTGGAATTAATCCCACCAAAGCAAAAGTAATATTTAGACTCTCAGCTTGGCTCCATTAAAATATAATTTGCATCCTCATCATACAATAATAATGTAATAACCATCGTCATCGTCATCATAATGTTTATTGATTGAATCCTCTTGCGTCGATCATATAGAAACAATAATCAATCGCCTCGAAAAAGAAAAAAAAAGTTGAGTTAGTCAATCTGGATATGAAATACATCTGTAAATCAAGAATAAATAAAATCATAAATATTAAAAACCAATACATGAGATATTCATGTAACCTGTAAATATTGTGATATCATGATAAATACAAGAGCATGTTGAACAATTGGACGCTAAAGTGACACCTGAAAGTTCACCAGCAATTAAAACAATATCAAATTAAAACTTGGTTAACGGGACTGTTTTTAAGTAAAACATTTCTAATGATAGATATTGCTTAAAGGTTTAATAGCATTTCTCTGCCTCTCTTTTTATTGTTAGCGTGTTTATTGGATTGTGATGGGATATACTAGCATAGTTGTTACATGTTTAGTGGATAAAAATATGATCAAAAAAAGTAAAAAATAAACTCCTTTTTGCGTGACTGTTATATCAATTGGATTCAATGCTGGATATTAACTTAACTCCCATTCAGAATCTGTATTCCTCATTTCAACTTAAACTATTCTCATCCTCATCATTATCTTTCACCGATTCTCATCCATCTTTCTAATACTTCACCTCTGTAATTCATTTCTTTTAGTTGTGGTCCAATACAATATCATTATCTTGAAAATAAATAGTTATTTATTTGTGATATTATTCAACTGAAAACCAATATTAACCTGAGCATAAACTTAAAGAGAGAAAAAATGTCAATATCTTACCAATTGAAATGTCCGGTTTTTTATATTATGAAACCTAATTCAAAACAGATTTTAAAAGAAAGAATAACAATTAGAAGTGTAAATAACATCAAAGAAAATTAAACATCTATGAATGAACGGAAATAAAAACAAAATGACCAATATTGATACCAAACGGTTACTTATCGACTGAAACCAGCATTTTCAAATAAATTAATCGATTTATCAAAATTGACATAAATAAAATTATAAATTCAACTGCTGGATTGGTTAATTAAATAATAAGCTAAACTAAGTGACAGTAAATTAGATTTATCATGATTTCATCGGGAATTTTATTGATGGATAAATCATGAAAAGTTCACAGCAAGTTTCCTTTCGACTTGATTGGAGCATAAGGTTGACAGTTCAATAAGAGGATCATGTTAATGAGACAATTATTATGATTATCATAGTAAGCAATCGAAAAGAACAGTTAACATACAAAATAGGATTTGCGCACCATTCCTATACGATTTGGTACAAAGGTAACCTTTACCTTTACTTTACCTTTTCTTTAGGTAAATCCTCTTTTTTGCTTTCAAGCTCCTCCTCAACTAGTCGATCTTTAATCATTTTTATTCTAGATTTTGACCAATTTGAACGTTATTTATTGTCATATTATTGATATTGTTATTACTTGGAGAATCTTGACTGCAAACCCAAAACTTAATCGACTCGTAAAATTGTTGTGATAAACAAAAAACATCAACATGCCAAGTTATTGTGACGATATAGTTGATGATAACATAACTGAGATTTCAAATGATTCTCGTGAATCTCAAATTGTTGATGTTGAATCTCCACTTGCACATTCCTTACTGACTTCATCAACAGTCCAAAGAGAAACTTGTGAATTAATTCCAAATGATCATCTGATTCATCTCAATGACAAGGACAGTCATCAGCATTCCCTTGCTTGCGACAAGAAACCAATCAGTTCATTAACATCATCATCATCAACCAATTCATCGTCATCTTCAGTTTTAAATTATACAATTGAAAATCTGCTAAGTTCATCAAAAAAATTATCAAAACCATCGTCACCATCAGCCACGGCCATACTTCAGTCAACAATAACTGGAACAGCATATATAACATATCCCGCCTATTATGATTACCGGCGACTTTTACCTTATTCAAATGGTAAGTTTAACTTTATTTGATACATTCAATCAATCTGCAAATGATAAATTAAAAGTTGACGAACTTTTTAATCTCTAGATTTAAATCATAGAATTAAAGTTTTGAAGCTAATTTTGGATGTTAAAACATGTAAACAGTGATGAAATGATTAAATTTGCTGACCTAGAATCTTAATCTCGACATTCTGTCAGTATTTTTTAGCAATGCTTATGATCTAGACATAAAACATGCAAAACAGTTTGATAAATGAGTGATGAAAGTGTTAACCGTCAGTTAATAATCAAGTACGGATTGTTTATGAGGTGAAAAGTAATGAAAACAAATGACCAAGAAAATGATTTGTATTGAAATATAGAATCCATTAATTTTATAGCCAATTATTATTTAAAACCATTAATTGTGACCCCTTATGATGAAGCAAATTGGGGAAAGTAAAGAGAATGATGATTAATTTTAAGCTTAACCTACAAACAGTGATACAAAATTGTAATGTCTTTTGTATACATCTTTGTATTTTGATGCTTACTGATCCCCAAATACAATCGGAAGTGTTTACAGTTGTGTTCAATCAAGTGAATCAATAAAGACAATGATAAAGGTAAAAACAGTTTTGTTTCATCCGCGGAAGCAAAGCAAAGGATGGATTTAATTTGTTAAAACCTAGAGATACAAGAGTGAAAGGTTACTACTCTAGTTTTGTAGCGCTTTCAAAGTATGTGGATATTTTGTATCTCGGTTGAGGTCAACAAAGTTAAATGGACCAAAAGCAAAGTGCTGTGTTAAGAGGGTGCCAACCGGAACGAAGAGGGCGAGAGAGAGAGAGAGAGAGAGAGAGAGAGAGGAAAAGATGATGTAGGTATATGGGTTAAATTTCCGTTCGTGAGCCTAACACATAAAATTCATCCAACCCTTCAACTTGGTTAAAGTTAAGAGGTACTTATTACACTTAAACAAAACCTTTGGATCATCTCTTTATATTTAGACAAAAGAGACTAAATTTGAGGTAAGAGAAGATAACTGAGTGAGATATTCAAATTTAGATCATTGTCATCCGGCTCTACCGCCACGGTTCACTTTTTTGGTACACTTCCGAGAGTTGAGATGAGTCCACACTAATCATCATTAGCTCGGTAGAGCTAAATCAGTTCCGAATCATCGGAAATCTCATTGCTCTGCTTACCTTATGACCATCAATTAATCTTCCGGTTGTTTTCGCTTTTCTCTTCTCTTTCTTCTCTTTCTTCTTTTACCATCGGTTACTCTTCTGCAAATGGTTTTTGCTTGTTCCTCCAGTGTTTTCAAATCATCATTGATTTACTGTGGTTACGCGAGGCCCAATGTTTTGACCCATCAATTTTGATAGATCTTAATTGTCTCTCCTCCAAAATTTAAGCTAGAGAAATCAATCAGCATAACAACACAATATACCAATAATTTGCGTCAAATTTGTAGAATTAAAAATTAGATGAACCTTGAAAAGAGATAGATGCAAAAGTTATTAGACAATATTCATGGGAATTGTGGTTTTAAATTAAATTGAAAATGATTGACTGCTAAAAGGTGTCTTCAAGCTATGAATATTTAAATTTTTTCATAAGGTTAATTGAATAATCAAAAACTGAAATAATAGGCTTCAACTCATCGAGTTCCAAGAAACATATTTCGTTTTCGTGATAAAAGTTTCTCACTTCAGTCATCAATATCGTATTATTATTATTAATTATCCTTCTGATCTGTATCTTATAGGAGTTAAATGTTTAAATAGACCTAGAGTGTCATCAAAGAAATTTGCAAATATTTGCAATGAAAAGTTAAAATTTTCCAAACTCTCTTAATTCACCTAGAATGCAAACAGATATTTTAAATGATTTATAAATTAGATATAATTACCTCATGCATGCACTTGAATTGAGTACAATGTAGAGTAATAAACTGATGTTTCTGTTTCTATATTTTAGTTGAACAAGTATGGAAATATATCCTTCCTCATCATTCCCATCATAACGGTCATCATCATAACAGTAGCAACAACCTTGGTCCAATACGTCAAAATCGTGGTCCTCGTCGACAGCGAACGACATTTACTCATGAACAGACTCTTCGACTGGAAATGGAATATCATGTTTGCGATTATATAAGTCGTGGTAAAAGGTTCCAACTTGCTGATTTACTTGATTTGACGGAGAATCAAATTAAAATTTGGTTCCAAAATAGGCGAGCTAAAGATAAAAGAATAGAGAAGGCCATTATGGAGCAACAATACAGGTAATTCGAGGTTAATTAAGATAATACTTACTAAAAATTATTTTTAATATTTACAATCATAGAAGCAACAGAATAGAAAATCACACAATTTTAATTTATAAAAGATTTGATACTTTTGAGTCTGTAAGCACTTATAAATTAAAAAACAATGCCAGCTGTAAGTTGAGATTGAAACATTGTTTACAACTTGAGAAAAACTTATCTCGATATTTAGAGGTGATTTGGCGGCATAATTAAGTTAATAAAATATTAATGATGAAGTTGATGATAGGTTTACAATTATTGTTGAATTAAATCATTAAATTAATAGCGAAATGAAAAACCTTGAGTAACGTTAATTTTTTTGATTATCTTTCTTTTCTTTTAGGCACATTACCGCTTCTAACATACCAAAACAGGTTAATTTATCAAACTGCTCAACTTGCAGTTACACTAAACACCAATTTGAATCGTCTATGGTCACAAATGGATCAGCCCAACCAGTTGATTGTGATGGTAAAAAATCAAGTTTGGTAACGGTAAAACACAAATTGAAAATTGAATCTTCGACTGATGAATAAAATATAAACTTTTTTGCCTTAAATCTATGATTTAGCTATTTTTTGTCACTACCAACCAAATCACAATACATAGGGTTTTGGGTAATGATTTAATATAATCGTGTTGATTGTTTTTTTGGACTCAGAGGTAGGAACTGAAAAAATTAAGAAATAGAGGAACAATTATTATGATAATTGCTGTATTATAGCGTGCAAATGGATTAACCTATCGATGAAAGTTGGGCGAACAATCAAGGTTGAATTTTGTTAGACTGAAGATGTGTTTAAGATGACAAATTGAGACTTATTAAGTGTTAGGTAGGTGTGCCATTATTATGATTATTATTGCAATGATTTTGAATAGATTGATGATGATGATGATGATGTATTTGGTTGTTTGTAATGCTTACAGCTGCCATGGACTAATCTGGATCCTTTGCTAAAGTTATAAAACAATCACAATAATAATATTTTGATATTTTTGTTGGATTTTGTCTGGCAATCATCATTAATTCCAAGTTGTCACGCAAATATGTTAAATGCCTAAGGTGTATATTAACATTTAAACGGTTCAATCAATGTGAAAATAAATTGATCAAGTTTAAGAGTTAGAATATGAAATATTGGGTCAATATTGAATAATTAAATTCAAAATGTCCAAAAAATTAACTCCTCTTTCTTCTTTATTACTATTCAATCAAATTGAGACTTTCATTGTTTCAATTAATCGAACCAAACTACCAATGATTTATGATCCACAATTGCCTATTTCAAGATGCATGTAAATTAAATGAAAGCTAAAAATCAGATTAATTGGTAGCAGTGATAAAACTAATGGGTCCAAGTTTAGAGGTTAGTGAGATTTTGATGTCACAAGGTGCTATTAAAAGTTTACCCTTAGACGAATCTGATAACTTGCACCAAAAATATTTAATTTATCAACGAACAATTTTCAACAAACTCAGTTTGAACTTGCAATTTTATAATAGAAAGAGGAAAAATTTACCAGAGAAATAACTTTCTGGAAATCTCGAGAATTATAATTAATGAATATAAAGATATAATTGTGATCTCCAGGGTTATCGATAAGTCATTGACTATTAACAACTTTAACCGAATCAATTGTAACATTTGCTTTACTGATCATGTGTTTAAGGTTATTTGCACCGAACTGCTGTGGATTTAGATTTCAATGCTATTTACAGAGAATAAAAGCAACATCAATGTTACAACTCTTTCAACCAATAAAAGGAATTAAATTGCTATTTCATTGATGATATCTGGTTCAGTAATTATTTAATAGTGCAACCCGTTCTTGACTTGCTCTCATTTGATTCGGTAATTGATTATCAACCAACAGATCAAAAAGCATTGTAAACACGCATTAAACCTAATATTGGGTTTTTTATCCATCAAAATATTTTTTTATACACTTGTAAATATGATTAGACTTGACTAAAAATAGCAAATTCGGTAATTAAAATTAGTAGGAATATTTCAAACCCAATTTTGTATCTTACACAGATGATTGAGTCAGACAAGGTAACCGCAGCTAACCCGGTACAAGTGAACCAGATTGTTTGGTAAACAAAATCCTATCGTCTATTTTAGTTATTTTTCTTGCTCTTGTTGCTATCAACAATCAGATTAATTATTCGGTTTCCATGTGAAAATTTTTATTATATATAAATGGATGAACAAGAGTCTGACTTATCCATATCACCTTCTCGGTTATCATTTAAAAAGTGGTTTCTACTGTCAACCGGAATCCTTCTTGCTGCTATTTCTATTCCTTTGTTGTTTAATACTGACAATTATTATAATCGTTTAAACAGTGAAATGGTGAGCATAAGATTGTTTAGTAAATCATTGTTGTGGCCATCAGTAACATTTGGCCTTTTGACATCTCAACGTGTTTTTGTAAGCGTTATAATTTTGATTGATTAATAATGTTATATTGATTTCTTTTGTTGTCTCTAGCTACTTCGGTTAAACCTTCATTTGCCTTGTGTTTAAAGATATTAATAATTGTTATTGTTTCTTATTTACTGCTCATTGATGACATTTTATACTTGAGTTATGCGATGTTTCTAGCATCCTAGTTAATCAAATACACCTTTAACTATTCCAAAAAATATTAACCACTCTAAGTCATTTTTTTCATCCAGTTTACATCTTTGTTCACCTTAACAGCCCTACTTATTAATATATACTTTACACGTTGATTTGTTCCATTCATTTACTAAACTATTGATCCCTACTATTTTCTACCATCTTCCTTCAATTTTTATTGTTATTAATAAACCTAAACTCACGTTGTTAATTTACTTTTTCAGGCTTCTTCAATGACTGAAAATTGGAAAAATGCTCAAACTGTTTATGAGTTCGAAGCTACCGACTTGGATGGTAATTCAGTGTCAATGGATAAATACAAGTATGTTTTGTTTATTGTTCCGTTTTGTGTTCCAAAAAATCATGACTTTTTATTTACCCCTTGATTTCATTTTTATATTTTCAGGGATAAGGTCTTAATTGTGGTAAATGTTGCAACATACTGTGGCCTAACTCGGGCCAACTATGCTCAACTGAATGACATTTACAACGAATACAAGGATAAAGGTCTTGCTATTGCTGGATTTCCTTGTAACCAATTCGGTAATCAAGAACCTGGATGTTCTGTTGACATAAAGGAATTTTTGTTGAAAAATAAAGTTACATGGGATGTTTATGATAAAGTTGATGTAAATGGTAAAGATGCTCATCCTCTCTGGAAATGGCTACAGCACAAGAAAGGCGGTTTCCTAACTGACGGAATTAAATGGAATTTTACTAAATTCTTGATTGATCGTAAAGGAAATCCAGTTAAACGTTATGCTCCAACAGATGAGCCTAAGGTAATGAACAGTTATTGAATGCTCGTTTCCTTGTAGCATCAGCACTCTGTCTAGATTTTTCATATCATGTTACTAACTTTTTTCTTTTTTTCTCTCTAGACTTTCGTCAAAGACATTGAAGCGGAATTGGCCAAATAACCAGTCTCATACTATGTCTATTAGCTGCTCCTTGATCATTTGTAATCATGCGTACATATTTATCCCATTTTTTGTTGCAGCACATTTCACCTTAAGATTATAAAATCAAGAAATTTATTAGTTAAATGTAAAACTACCCGATATTCATAAAATTTAAAATATGCTGACAATTTATCGTTTAATTGTTCTAAAACAAAATTATAATCTTTGTAATCTCTAATAAATCAATAAAAACATTTAAATCGTAACTTTTGATCAAGTCTAATTGTACTAACAAGCTTCAGAGCAAACGTGGAAATGGTTCGAGAAAAGAGTTTGTTAAACTGTATTTGACTGAACTTTTGATTTTACCTTAGAATAGCAAAAATATAACAGAATGGGATCAATTTCTCGAGCTTCATTGTTGAATTAAGGATTTTATTATTACAGCTAACTTGAGTTTCCATTAAAATCAGAGTAATTAAAATTTTGCTGACATTAGTTGTTAATCATACTTCAAATAGTGTTTCATATTTGATTATTGAAATTACCACGATAAATATTTACTGAATTAAAATCTAAGAGATTGATTAGTTAAATGATAGCTAGTTATTTACATTCTTTAGTCGAGCACTTTAATTTGAATTTAGCGGTAAAAATTCTCACTTGGAGGAGCTGCAGTAACTTTTGCTCGGAAACGGAAAAACATTTTGTGTAGTTGCTAAAGTCTGAAATTTTGTTAAAGTCAATTTGATTTGGTCTTGTTTTGATAATTTTAATTGTTAACAGGTAAGTTTGCTAACTTCAATAAATTATTCCTTTTAATTATTACTCTTTGGATCCATTCTAACAAATCTTTTCGTTTTTAGGTAACATCAAACTTATTCAAAATGTCTGCCGCCGATAAGAAGTCCAAAAAGGCTATGGAGAGTATCAACTCCAGGCTAGCCTTAGTAATGAAAAGTGGAAAATATTCCATGGGATACAAACAAACGTTGAAAACGTTACGATCAGGAAAAGCCAAATTAGTTATCATCGCAAATAACACACCTTCTTTAAGGAAAAGTCTAATCGAATATTACGCTATGTTGGCAAAAGCTGGAGTTCACCATTATTCTGGTAATAATATCGAGTTAGGAACAGCGTGTGGTAAATACTTCAGAGTTTGTTCTCTTAGCATTACTGATCCTGGTGATTCTGATATTATTAAGAATGTGCCTGCCGAAGGTGGACAATAATTATGATTAAAGTTTTGCTGATTAACATCTATTTAAACGTTGTTTTGTGAAAATTCATTAACAATCGCCGCGATTATGACTAGACCCTATTCTAGTATTCTAAGCTTGATATATGTTCTAAATGTTTTGATGTAATAAATATACTGACAGAGATTTGATAAGCTGCGTTTACTCGACTAACGAGTTGATTTTGATCTTCGCTTAGGTTCCTTCCGTGAGATTTTAGTGAGGTTTACCTTATATTGTTCTTTAAATTAATCTGATGCTGACTTTTTTGTTTTCTTTATATTTTTCGGTAGTTTTAAATACCTTGAATTGAATGATTATCTACATGAATTAGGTAGTTTATATTTATCAAATTAATTTTTGCATAAATGAACAGCATTTATTGAACACTAGGTTGATTGAAAATATTCAATTTTTGTCATAAGTTGACATAACTTATCTGTAATTTTTTATTAACACGGTAAATTAACAAATTTTATTATACTTTGCAAATTTATATAAAAATTGAGTTTATTTGAAAATTTGAATGGTTTAATGTTAGATCTTGATTAGAGTTCATATTTAACATGAAATGAAATTTTTGGAATCGTTTGACTGCGATTTAACTTAAATTAATTTATTTAACTTTGTAAATTAAAGTTTGGAAATTATAATAACTGGAAGAGCGTTCATAGCGTAAAAATTCTGATTTTGGGTAATTTTAAATAATTTTGGACAACACTCTTTCCATTATCAATCTTATCGCATAAAACTTAATTCATGGTAAATCCTTGACCACAGAGTCCAATCTATTAATTATTGGTGCCAACATTTTTATTGGTCGATTCAAGATGAATGACCCTAAATTTAGAAGTAATTTCAATGGGTCAGGCCATTCCTCAATTGCTGTCTCCACTGCTATTTTTCTTACTCGCGAATGTGATTTGAGTTTATTAGTATCGATGCCAACAAATTTATAACTTTCACTGAACAAATAATCGATTGATTTGTTCGTGAAATTTTCTTCAAAAATATGTGATGATCGGTTTAAAGTATTCAAACGACGTCTAACAAAACGTTTAGCTTCGTACAAATGGTAAACTGTAAAAGGTGGTAGATCAATGGTGCAGCTATCAGTTTCGAATGATTGCCCCATAAGGCTTGATAAATTGCTTTTGAAGTCTTTAGATAAAAAATAACCTGGGAACAAGAAAACAAATTTCGATGAAAAAAATTAAAAATTAGAAGTCAAATGGGCAAACATACGTTTCGATCCAAATGAAGAGTCTATTCCGAACATAGCATTTGATATTTTCTCACGATGAACACGGATAACTTCAATATCAAACACATTGAGAGCCGACCTGAAAGTGAGAAAAGATGAGTTTGATTTACATATAGTATTTACATAAGTTATAATCTATAGTAAACTTACGATGGGTTGATAGGCAAATAATGATGATTCATTAATTTCCATAAAACACGAGTGTGATCAAGCCAATCTTTCCAGATAAAAGAATCAGGAAAATTTGCTCGGACGAAATCAGAAATTTGAAATTCAATTTCATTATTTAAGATGAATAATTTCTTAAGAATAACAACTATTGAACAAAAAGAATAAACATCATAACATGGGATAATTTTAGCTTTCTCATCAATCTTGAATTGCGGAGAAGCCTTAGCTATAACTTTCCAATCGATCACATTTGATACTATATCTATCAATTGGAAGGGTAGATTGAGTTCAAAAATATGTCTCTTCAACATCTCAATAAAATTAGGATGAGGAAGATTTTGAATGCAGAGAAATTTCTTTAATGTCACTGTATTTCTTTCTAAGGCTTCAATATTCACCACTTTACGAGGGTGTAAAACGTTCACATCGCCACCAGGTAGAAGAATCCATTCTTCTGGAAGAACCTTTGGGGCATTGAAAAAGGTTAAATGACCCAAATTAATCCAATGGATTATATCACTTGCATGAATATTATAATTACAGATTCTGAATGCCAACAAAATAAATTGTAGAGTTTTGTGAATGGTCATTCGTTCCACCGTTATATCGTCAGTGTTTCGAAGTATAGCTGAAGCATTTTTGTCTGAATTGACTATTTTTTTTATCAGCAAGCTTCTCTTTGTCAAATCAGGCGCCTTTTCCCCCGTAAAATCAGCCTCGTCGTCTTCAGACTGGCTTTTATCAGCATCTCCATTAGTAGGTTTGCTTGATTTCCCGTATTTTGCATCTAATTCATTGACTAAATCGTGGAAATTACAACCCTTATCGAATGTCTCTAAAACATTTCTTATTTCCCTCTTTTTACTTTTATATTTAGCTTTCCATTGACGAGGACCTTTAAATGAAAGACCATTACTATAATCCTCTAGTGTAGATTCAATAGATTCTGGTTTGAAATAGGATTCAGGTTCTGATCCATCAATCGTTAACATACTGGAAAAGTTTGAGCGTTCACCAAGAGAAGGCTTCTTTTCATTTGCATGGAAGTCAATCGGATCAAAACCATACATGAAATTGGCGGGCTCATCTGAGATATTATTTAAATTTAAATCAGTTTCTATTTCTAGGTTCAACTTTTCTTCAGGTTCAAAATTCTCATCCATGTCATCAAGTGAATCGGCAATATCAAGATTTTCAGTTTGAGCGACAAGAGAACTGTTTTCAGGTTCATTTAGACTACCAGTGTGACTCCGATTTAGATCCCCGATAATAATATTTCGTAGCAATTTAGTGTTTCCAACTTTTGAATCCTCTCTTGATTTATGAGTCAAACTTAAAGGTTTCGTTACTTTCTCAAGTCCTTGATCTATTAGTTGAATATCTCGTAAATGGGAAGTAATATTGACTTTTGGTTTTGATTGCTCCCTTCTAGTAAAGGCGACTTCACATTTAGATAGATATTCAGCCCATAAACTAAATAGAACACATTTGAATTGAGGTCCAAGATTTAACTTATCTTCCAATTGAGAGCATTGATGAGCTAAAATAACGTTGAATGCTTCCATGGTGGTCCAGGGTGGTCCAGTATCAGCCGCTTTCCTTTTTGTCGTTTTATCTCGAACCTCTCGTAATGTACTGAGCGCGCCATCGAAATGACTCACTTCAATAGTTAACCCAGTAACTTGAGTCGAGCATATAGAACAATAATAAAGAGCATCAATCTCTTCAAATACTGTTGAGCCACATTGTTTACAAGATTCTTTCTGTTTTCCATCCATATCTTATCTTGCTTGTCCTTAACCAGCATGATCGATGATTTTTATCAATTAATTTTCCATTAAATTGAATGGTTAATCGAGCACAATTAAAAAAATTATTGAACTGAGGAAAAACGAGAAAAGAGCAAAACAAAGGTAAGAAAGCATTGCTTGAAAATAAATTTACCAAATTTAAAATTAATCCAGTGTACTCACCTATTTTACATTAGAAATTCCAATAATATATTGTGGCACTTATCAATCTCGACAATAAAAACCAATTCTAATGATTTAATATAAATTAGTAGAGTTACTGGTTACACACCTTTTTACCATTCCTAGAAGGTAAAAAAAGATGTCAACATTGAGTGAGCGAGGAAAGCAAAACATGCTTTTGATTTAAACAAATCTCAGAGAGAGTTTATGAAGCTTATTATGGCCGAGAATCCAAAGAAAACTATAGCTGAAGTTAAAAATAAGCCTGTAAAATAGACGAAAATCAAAGAAAAATGGAAAAATCTTTTCCAGGTCATGACTATTATTTGAAGAAAATTAGATGAATTATCAGGAAATAAAAAATAAGATAAAGATGATAGGCCAATGTCTAATATCAAAGCGATCCTGATTGTGAGCAAAACCTCAGAGGGCGGCACCGACAAAGTCGAGAAATACAAATGTAAACAATTTGCTTTACAAATCTACCAAGTAAAATATCTCTGGAACTTATATTATTTGTTAAGATTTAAAGTGCAACTTTTTGTTTATTAATTCGCAACCTAATTTGTGAAATGGCCATAAAAAATTTCTCTGTTATCGCTGCTGCTTGTGAAAATTTTGGTATTGGTGTAAATAATAAGTTACCATGGCGCCTTAAAAATGAGATGAATTATTTTACTCGGATCACCAGCACAACGCAAGATAATTCCAAACAAAATGTTGTCATCATGGGCAAAAATACTTGGCTTTCGATTCCTGAGAAGTACAGACCTTTAGAAGGACGTATTAACTTCGTTGTAAGTCGATCAATTAAAGATAAGCCTGATAAATTAGATGGTTTATTCAAAGATTTGCAATCAGCCTTAGAAGCCGCATCAAGTTCAGATAAAGTGGAAAACATATTCATTATTGGAGGAGAGCAAGTTTATCGAGAATCTTTGAATTTTCCAGAGTGTCATAAAATTTATCTAACTATTATTGCTAATAAATTTGACTGTGACACATTCTTTCCAAAATTTGATGAGCAGTTATTCAAAGAAATTGATGAAATTGGTGTTTCTAAAGAAATTCAAGAAGAAAACGGCTTGAAATACACTTTTCATGTTTATAAAAGACAAGAATAAACAAAAATAACATTCTTCAAAAAATCTGCAATAATTTTGAATTTGTTTTTTTATCCTTTTTTTACAGAGTTTATTATTTACTAGTCGATAGCATTTTTTTATTTGCTGCTTTCTTCTTCATCTGAGCAATTCTTTTGTCAGCTTTTGATAAATTAGCAGAAGTTGTTGATGGAGCTGATGAACATGTCGAGTTGGTGGTTGAAGAAGATGATGCTAGTGATGCTGATAAATTAAATGGAGGTATGGATGACGATGATGATGATGTTATCGATGAATTGTTGTTTGAAGAGCTATTGACTGTGCTCGGAGATGAGACACATGGGGATGATGTATTACGACTAAGAATCACAGATTCTAATTACAAACGAAGGTTTTCCAACTGATTCGCACATTCATGATGAACTAGTTCTTCGGCGATTATTAGTTTGGGATCCCTCTTCATTACACTGCGGGTACATCCATATTTATATAAGATCAGACCACGACCGAATCTATTGGCATACGAATTGAACTGATACTTGAGATAGTCCTTGTGGCAGTGTCCAGAGGCAAAAAGAGCTTTACATTCTATCCAAGAAATGAAAATTCTCGACCTTGAAAATTCATCAGTTGAACACAACTGACATAGAGGTAATTTTATCGGAGGTAAAATGTACGCCTTTGTGTTGTCTGACGATAAGACTATCTCGATTGGAATGTTTAGTTTGAAGTCTGGAGTAACATCAAACTCTTTCGTCCTTAGAGAGTTTTCCGAAGCATAAGAGATTTGAGCTTTCTGAAGAATCTGAGCAACTTCATATTCAAATAGTTCTCCAGCGTTGCGCATAACACAATGGGAGAGTTGACCAAAAATGGGATCTGCATATTGAGCCATCATTACTTGAACGGCAAGTTCTCCTGTGAAAAGTAGAATCGTCTAATTAAGACTTTACAAGGTAAATTTTTCAGATTTGCCTACCATTAGGAATTTCATTAGTGTCTTGTAACCACTGTTTAACAGTAAGTTTATCACTAATATTGAGAAGGAATCTTTTGGCTACGATTGTTGGACTAACATCCAGCTCTTTAGCGATTTCAAGAATGGTACCTTTTCCATTTTTATAATCGTCATAAGCTTTAGCCCAGTCAACTTTTCCAACTTTAGCTCTTGTGTCACTTTGATGCACATACATGATCAAACTCAAAATGAGCTTCTCTTCATATCCTTCTTTTGAATATTTCACAAATAAGGCGTCCAAAATATCTTGAATATCAACAGCTTTAATAGTTTGTCTCAATTTTCTGAATTCTTCAACAATTGAGTTATATTTCGAGTTCTCCATGACGGTCATCTTTAAGGAAATATAAAACACAACGATAAGCGGAAAGAAGGCGAAGTGACTGGCTGTAACCTAAAAGTTGTTTCCAAAATCTAAAACAGACCAACTTTGGATCATTATAAGTTAAAATTGAAGTGAAATTAACATTTAACTCCTTTTAAAGTGATACGAGCTACCTCAACAAGATTAACATCCTTCAAAGTTTCAATTTTAAAATTTAACGAAAAAATCTTAAAAACAAAAGACAATAGCATAAGTACTAACGAAGAGATGATTGAAGTGATTACGCCAATTTAAGACAGTTAAACAAGAGTCGACAAGTTGTTATGGTTAGGTCTGATTGAACAAAGATCTCAAGTTTAAGCAGTGGAGTGTTTGCTAGGAAAAGTTGAATGCAAGAGTAATTCGAGTAAATAAGAAAATGGTTACTTACCTTTTCAATATTTGCTATTATTAATAACACAAACTGATAATGTTAACTGTTTGATTTAAAAAATATCAATTAAAGAATCGATTTAATGGTTGTACAAAAAAGACCTAAATGTTGAGTTTATTAAACCAAGAAGCAAACTTATAGCAGTTTGAAACTGTTGAACCGCCAACTGGGACCGTATTCAAAGTGAAACTCTTGTAACCAAGAAACTTCATCTCATTTTTTTAAAGCATTGTATCTACAGTATGTATCTGTTCAAGATTAAATTGCTCCGCTGAATTAACTGGATTTATTAAGGACTATGGACAAAAACTTTGACTTCTTAGTTAAGAGTTGGGACTTTGTGGGTTTGTAGAGGCATATAAACTGAGTCCATTTATGAAATTAAAATTTTTTTATGATCAATAGTTTTCAATAAAATCGAGTTCAAAGTTGAAACTTCGAACGCCTTTTGTACATTTGTGGAACCAGATTTTTTCATAAAAATAATTTTTCTAGTGCTACTTTAAATAGTCGACCAGAAAATGCACTTATTTTGACTGATAAAATTTTCGTTTTCTGTGCAACAGATCACTTCGATTTTCAATTAATCAGACCGCTTTCTGTGACCGTAAAAGTTAAAGAGCTGAAAATCATTGGTGAATATCTATAGTCGGAAACTTTTTTCAATTTATCAACAGTTCTCTTGATTTTCAGCTCTTTAACTTTTACGGTCACAGAAAGCGGTCTGATTAATTGAAAATCGAAGTGATCTGTTGTAAAGAAAACCAAAATTTTATCTCTCAAAATAAGTGCATTTTCTGGTTGACTATTTAAAGTAGCACTAGAAAAATTATTTTTATGAAAAAATCTGGTTCTACCAATACAAAAGTATACAAAAGGTGTTCTAAGTTTCAACTTTGAACTCGATTTAAATCCAGGTTCACACTTTTTCCAGTCCAGATTGTCTTATTTCAATATGTAATGGAATCAAAAGCTACAGAAAAATTGAAATAAACGAAAAAGCAACTTTTTATCCAGTAACTATAATCATTTTCATTTGATAGAAGCTATTTTTTACTACGATGCTACAGATTAAAGGAGGAACTGTCAACAATGTGTTCACGCATTTATACAAGAAGAAGCATCAAAATCGAAAGTTCATTTCTTTTATTTCATCAATAAGTGCATTATTAAACAGGAATTCATTTGAACTTTACTGTTTTTTAATCTCTCGGAAAGCTTTAGCTAAAAGCTTCGCACTAACACCACATTCAAGCAGTCGATGGTAAATGGATAAGTCTGCGAAATCAAGATCAGTATCGAGAATTGATGACATCTCTTGGATTATATCCAGGGTTGATCCAGAACAAAGATTGTCCGGGAATCGCTCCATTTGTCAATTTCACGACCAATTATAAATAAACTTTAACGAATGGTCTGTAAAATTCCAATTTTAAGAGTTGGTGAGTTCACAAGGAATGGACAAGATTAAAAGATGATTATAGCTGTATATATAGCATCAATAACAAATAATATATTGTTATATCTATTAATAAAGAGCTAGAAAAATAAATCATTTGTCATAATAACAAAACATTTATAAATTGATAAAACATTCCAAACTGAGATTCTATTAAGCTAACAATAGAAACAAAGCTGTTTATTTAATTTTAAATATTGGAGTCAGTCTCTAGATGACAAGACTTATAATTCTTCAGGCATTAGAGTCTCCATATCAGAAAATATTTTTTTTGAACTGGAATTGTCAGACTCATTGCGGTGCAAATACTAAAAGAGTTAACAGGAATTGAACCTGATTCAGGAACAATATCTAACAAATGTGAGTGAAGTGTGGCTTTTACTGACGGCATAATGAAATAGTTGCTTTTGCTATAATCTGTGACACTTCCATCTGATACAGTTGTACATTTAGTCAAACGCTAACCCTAACAACTGTTGACATTTTTAATATGGTGTCATAAGGCTTATGGCATAAGCTATACCACCAGGTAGCTCTTTTCACAAAAAAATAACGCAGACGCTTGCATTAACTGTTTACAATACTGTTTACAATTTACCTATTTTCTATGTTAAAACAATGTAATCGAGTATTTAAATTCAAGACTTTTGTCTGTGGCATAATTTTATTCTTGTAATGATGTTTTTATCGAGAAGATGTTACGTAAACCATCTACAGGTACGTTTGTTTTGATTTTATTCATTTGCCATTCTTCTGTTAAAAGTTAAAATGTTTTTTACTTTCCTTATTCTTTTTACTTAGGTCCAATTATATTAATGTTGTTGAAAAAACTACAGCAGTGTAATTCTAAACTATTACCAATACCAGTAGCACTAAATTGTCATGTTAAACTGCAATAATCCTCGACATTTGTGTGTACATGTGAATATTACATAAATATTTAATGCTTTCTCTCTATTGTAAATATCATATGTTCAGTAAACAGCAATTTAATAACTTTTGTGATGGATTTACTCATGGAATCTTGAAAACTAACTTGGAAAGTTGAGATTAAAGCGCTTTTGGGACCATATCAACGACCTATTTTGTGCTGTTCAATTCGCTGTATTTTCATTGCTTTGTTTATATCGCCTATAGATTATTTTGATCGCCTTATCTTTTGAATATTTATACAAGTATTCTTTGAAATTTGACATTCTCTACGCAGTTTTCTTTTCTTTTCCATTCCCACTTTTACAACATGGAACAAGATTTGTTTCCACATCCATCATTGCTAGCCAAGAGTCAAATTGGTGCAATTGAAAAGCGAACGTTCAAAGAACAGTTTATAAGAGGTGCATACTCTAGACTTGAATATGAGCCTATCTTTGAGGTTAATGTATCTGCTACTGTTAACTACATAGATGTTGATCCTAGTGTCAAGTTGTAAGTTTGATAAAATATTCTGTTGAATATTATTCTTTTATTAACTTTAGGTCCTGTTTCTTTATAGCTCCTTAGTCAGTGACTGTGATGGAAACATATCAATCTATGAAATCGAAGAAGAATCTTGCGGTAGATTGAGATTGATTGAAAAGAGACAATTCGTCCCACTCACTTTAAACAAAAGTCAATGGTATGTAAAATTTAATAACCTGAATCTAACTGAATCGTCAAAATTTAATTTATTGTCATTTCAGGTTTCCAGCTGACAATGGCTTGTTACAAGCAACTTACCCTAATAAAGTTGTCGTGGTTGATACGAATACTTTTAAATTACTCGATGCTTACGATTTTGGATTGAAAAAAGTTTATAACAGTGATTGGAACAAGTTAAATCCAAACTTGATTGCAGGTGAGAATCTAAGGAAAATAAGTAATTTTACTTTGACTAATCATTTTCCTATTGACTAATCTTTTTTACAGTTGGGACCTCTGGATCATCAATTCGTTTTATTGACATTAGAAGTGGATGCTGCCTGCAACAAATAACCGTTGAATCTCTTTTAGGAGCTAGTAGTCACAATGTTTCACGTGTTAGTTGGTCACCAGTTGATGATGAATGTTTATTTGCCGGAGATTCCTCAGGGTTCATCCACATTTTTGACATTCGTAAGCCTAGGAAAAGTCTTCAATCTATCGGTAGCGATAATACAACATGTGAACCAGTGGTTAATCTATCTTTTACATGTGATAACATGAATCTTATTACAGCCCACGGGATCCAAAGTCATCTTAATCAATGGACATTTAAGAATCGAACATTAGTAAACTCAAATATCAATTATCCATTTCCTTACTGTCGCGTCAACAAAAAGAAATCGGCTGCAGCTAGCATTTCATCTGCTTTTCTAAAATGTCAATTATATGTCACCGAGACATTACTTTTTAAGCCAATCTGTGATGGAACGTTCGGTGGTGAATTGTGCTGTTATGATCTTAAAAATGGAGAAAGATTGAGGACATTAAGTCCGACAACATGGAATCCAGATAATTGCATGAATGTTCACTGTGTCACTGGATTTCACCGAGATTATCCTGTATTGATCTCTGGTAGCAGACGCTTCATTCGTGTTTGGGGATTAGGAGGCAAAAAAGATGACGATCAAAAAGCCAACCCGTACCATGAAGATGATTGGGGATAGTTTGACTCATTTTATATTGATTTTTTTGCATTATTTGCATTATTCGGATCACCAGCACAACGCAAGATAATTCCAAACAAAATGTTGTCATCATGGGCAAAAATACTTGGCTTTCGATTCCTGAGAAGTACAGACCTTTAGAAGGACGTATTAACTTCGTTGTAAGTCGATCAATTAAAGATAAGCCTGATAAATTAGATGGTTTATTCAAAGATTTGCAATCAGCCTTAGAAGCCGCATCAAGTTCAGATAAAGTGGAAAACATATTCATTATTGGAGGAGAGCAAGTTTATCGAGAATCTTTGAATTTTCCAGAGTGTCATAAAATTTATCTAACTATTATTGCTAATAAATTTGACTGTGACACATTCTTTCCAAAATTTGATGAGCAGTTATTCAAAGAAATTGATGAAATTGGTGTTTCTAAAGAAATTCAAGAAGAAAACGGCTTGAAATACACTTTTCATGTTTATAAAAGACAAGAATAAACAAAAATAACATTCTTCAAAAAATCTGCAATAATTTTGAATTTGTTTTTTTTATCCTTTTTTTACAGAGTTTATTATTTACTAGTCGATAGCATTTTTTTATTTGCTGCTTTCTTCTTCATCTGAGCAATTCTTTTGTCAGCTTTTGATAAATTAGCAGAAGTTGTTGATGGAGCTGATGAACATGTCGAGTTGGTGGTTGAAGAAGATGATGCTAGTGATGCTGATAAATTAAATGGAGGTATGGATGACGATGATGATGATGTTATCGATGAATTGTTGTTTGAAGAGCTATTGACTGTGCTCGGAGATGAGACACATGGGGATGATGTATTACGACTAAGATTTGCAGCTAGACCAGCTAAACCAATAGGCTTGGTGGGTGTAGTTGGATTCAGATTAACAGGACCACTTGAGCCTGGTGATTGAGGAATTTTAAGCTCCACCCTTTTAAAGGGTTGCATGATATTACTGGTTATAGTTGATGACGAGTGACTTTCAGCAGCTTTTGCCTTTATCAATTGAAAAGCCGTTTCACGGCCACTGTTCACAGCTGATTGAAAAGATGCAGAGCTTGTTAAAATAGGACTTTTATTATTCGCTCTAGCACTCTTTTTGGACGCTTTTTCCATATTTTTAGTACACTTGGCACAATACCAAACATTTCTTGGATCGCTAACATCTCTGTCAGTTATTGGTGGTTTATGACACTCTTGATGGTACAAATTATGACATTCTGAGCACTCAACCGGTTGATTACCAGGAGAAAAATCTAATTGTTTGCATACAATACAAGCGAGACCCATTTCGAGAGCGAAGTCACCGACATCAGTGGATTCATCCTCGATGTCAGTAGCATCTGAATCTTCTTCTTTCTTTATTTTAAATATAGGTTCTTCTGGAGTAATTTGAGGTGGAGAACTTTTCAATTTTACCGGTTCAGGACTGGGATTGCGTGATGATGGTGACGAGTGTGATTTATTTTTCTTTGCTTTTATAATAGCAGGAAGAGGCTTTAATCAAATTAAATGAAAAGAAAGTCGAATAGAAGGAATAAAGAAATTATTAATTTGAGCTATAAATTTAATAACAAAATATTGTGAAAGTTTTTGTTTAAAACAATGAAAAAATTACCTTTGCTGGTCTCTTCTGGGGTTCTTTGATCTTACTCTCAGAGGGCTTAATAGAATCAATTGTAACATTTTTATCCTGAAAGAAGAAAATAAAAATAAATTACCTATTATTATACATATTATTATACAGAGCAAATTAGGATTAGATAACAAAAAATGTTAATTATGACTTACAGTTTTAAGAGCTAGATATTCGTCGAGGAGGCTTTTTAATTGGTCAGTAGATGACTTTGAAGTTGAATGAAGAAGCGAAATAGCTTTACAAAACAATGGAGCAAATTCCGTATTGCTGGACATTTGAGGATAAAGTGAGGAACCACACAGATTACAAAGCGATCATCAGCTCTGGGTTTAAACTAATTTACTCCAGGATTCCTGTCACAGGAAGCCAGAGCACAACACGCATTCTCCTGCTCAGTCAAAGAGGAGCGCCTTGCAGTGGGTAGAGGCTTTAACTATATTTCGCTCGGTTAAGTCAAGTCTATATATACAATCTCTTTGATGGTAAGTAAATTGAGTTTTTGTTATTTAGTTTTCTGATTAATTCATCTGCTAATTATTTTTTTCATTTTTCTTGTTACCTGGCAGGCCAACAACCAACAATCACCTCCAACACCTACTCCACCATCACCAACCATCGAGCTTCAGCCGATGGATCAAATGGTAAGTATCCGTTTTGCCTCTTACAAACTGGCTATAGATTATTTGTTTTTATTTTTCTTTTCTTCTCTCTCAAACGTGTTAAAAGGTTTCTGATGAACAAGCAACAGGAGCCATTAATGGGCCTAAGACTCCTCAAAATCAGACATTTCCCACCCTTGATCGTAGAAGGACATTTCAAGAAAGGAAAATTGGTCACCGACGTGTTGATGAGACAGGACAAGTGACTTACAAAAAAATTGAGACAAGTCAAATTTGTGGTTCAATACAGTTAGGTATTGGCTATGCCGTTGGTAGTATTGCTTCTAAACCCGAGAGGGACTTGTTGATGCAAGATTTTGCTATGGTCGAGACAACGTCATTCCCAGCATCAGGAAGTAATATAACACCAGCTCATCATTTTACTGACTTCAAATTTAAAGCCTATGCTCCAGTGGCATTCCGTTATTTTCGTGATCTTTTTGGTATTGCACCCGAGGATTTTCTTCTTTCTGTTTGTAATGAACCTATGAGAGAGCTCTCAAATCCCGGTGCTTCTGGAAGTGTCTTCTACATAACAGCTGACGATGAATTTATCATCAAAACAGTTCAACATAAAGAAGCTGAGTTTCTTCAAACACTTCTCCCTGGTTATTATATGGTAAGTTCACCTTTATTTTCAGAAAGTAGACTCACTGAGAGATAATTAGTCAATCTGATAGAGAATAGAAAACATGTAATTGAGATAGAAGTGTTGAGTTTAATTTTTATCTAATTGCACGAATGATGAATAATTTATTACTAATTTTTATTTTTTCTTTTTCAGAATCTTAATCAAAATCCTCGGACGTTATTGCCGAAATTTTTTGGTCTTTACTGTTATATTTGTAGGGGTAAAAATGTTAGAGTGTGTGTAATGAACAATTTACTACCATCATTTATTACATTGCATCAAAAGTATGATTTGAAGGGTTCAACATACAAAAGGAAAGCTAACAAATCCGAAAAAAGAAAAGGATCACCAACTTTTAAAGATCTAGATTTTTTGGAACATCATCCAGAAGGATTATATTTGGAAGCGGAAACTTATAGTGCGCTTATGAAAACTATCCACAGGGACTGTCGAGTTCTAGAAAGCTTTAAAATTATGGATTACTCCCTTCTAGTTGGTATTCACAATTTAGATCAAGCCAGTAGAGAAAATAAAGAGCGAATCCGTGACAAGATGGCTTCAGTTGCAGCAGAAGCTGCTGCAGCGGCCCGTGGAAGAGGTATTAGTGATATGAATACCGCTGGTAGCGATGATCTTAGCGAAAATGAAGATAAATTAGGTGATTTTAAACCAGCTTCAACCATTGGTGGTTCTAATGGTGACGGTAAAACATCCAACCTCTCTAGAAGTAAATCAATAAATCGTCAGAGACTTGCAGCTTACTCAACTGCTATGGAATCAATTCAAGCTGAAGCTGAACCAATTGACGAAGAAGAGGATGTTCCGTAAGCAAAAAACTTATATTTATTAGTTTGCTTCTTTTTTACTTATCAGTGTATTACATTTCATTTTTTAATTTGTTATTTATCGTTTTATCTTTCTCTCTATCACCTCTGTTATGTTTCTCTTCAAACAGGGCTGGTGGTATACCAGCTAGGAACAACAAAGGAGAAAGATTACTCCTCTTCATGGGTATCATCGACATTCTTCAAAGTTATAGATTAAAAAAGAGATTAGAACACACAGTCAAGTCTATAATAACCGATGGGGTAAGTACATAAAAAATCATATTATATTAAATATATTATTAAATATATTATTAAATATATTATATTACATATTATATAAATGCTAAACAGTGTAAATCTCCTTTCTGTCTTTACTCTTTTACAGGATACAATATCTGTCCATCGACCTAATTTCTATGCTCGAAGATTTCAAGATTTCTGTGCTGATAAAGTGTTTAAAAAAATACCATCACGTAAGTATTAGAGTCACGATTCGGGTTTAAGTATTAGGGTGTAAGATACGTAAATTGACTCTCCTCACCTCTGTATCTTTGTCTATTCGTGTCGTAACTAACCTTAACTATCAAAAGTGGATTTACCAGAAATCAAAGGGCCTCATCGAAAATTTCGTACCTTGGTGTCTAGCTATATGGGTATGAGAGATATCATGATAAACACATCATGATCATGTTTACCACACTTAGAAATTTGATTATATATTTACAAATCTTACTTAATTTTGTTGACTTTTTCTTTCTATTCGATTGATTTTCTTAGTCATCATTTTCTTCATTTAATTTTCACCCAAAATCCGTGTTTTCGTATCTATTTACTATTTTATTTTATCATAATCTATTTTTATATTTTTGTTTATGTCTATTGTCAAATCACCTTTTATCGTTTTCTTTGCTCATTCAAATGTAATAACTGTTAATATCAAATGATCGTCTAATCATGTTCTTCGTTCGTCTTCTTTGTCTTTCCCTTTTCCCCTCCTCATGTCTTTTTTCATCTTTGTAGCTCTCAAGCATTCACCGTCTAAAAGGAAGAATACCTTCCAAAGATTCCAAAAATCATCCACATCAGAACAAGCTGAGATTAACAAACCAATTAGCCAAGTATCCTCCATTGAATCATCATCTAAAGACGTTCCTAGTACGGTTATGTTTATAACTAGTCTGTGATATTTTACCTTTCATTTGCATTTGTTTCCTTTCTCAAGTTGCAATATAATAGTTTGCTATCTATCAGGGAAAATCTCAATCAAAAAAAATATCTAATTTAATGTTTTGCTCGAAAGTGATATAATTGTCATCAATGTATTGATCTCTGTTCATCAGGCACAACGACACCAGGTTCAAAGCCAACCATTCAAGCTCCTGCTATAATATCACAACAGCAAAGTGCACGATTCATGCTGACAAATCCCATTGTTTCAAGTGTTTCTGCTGCCGCTGCCGAAGCTGCCGCCGCTGCTGCCGCTTCCTCCTCCCTCACAGCTATAGCCAGTTCCACTGCTACCACTGCAAGTATCACCGAAAGCTCATCATCACCAGCGTCAACCACATCGTCACCAACTAACTCTTCCCGACACAAATTACCCATTGAATCATCTCCAAGTTTGAGGACCGTGGTAATTAAACAAGCTGCTACTAGACAAAGTATTAGTATCATTGAAAAGGGTGAACCACCCACCAGGTATGTGTGCCTCTAATCCCTTGTAACGCTTTCATTGTTCTTCCTTAAGGTTTGAATCTAGAATAGATAAATCATTACGGCTAAAGTTCCGAAGAATAACGTATAAGAATTAATATTCAATAAAACTAGTTTACTAGAAAAAGTTTTGTTCTGATCAATTTCCAGTCAATAGTTTGAAAGTTTTTAACACTTTGAATATAATTTCAATTGACGGAATAAAGTTACAGATAGATACGAAGAAAGAAGATAAACTATCGAATAATTTGATAATGATGGAATCTATCCATGAATAAAAAAATCCTTTGATCTAATAAATCTTTGATCAACCTTTATCTAGCATTTTTATCTATTTTGCCTTTAGCTCTTTCGGGTTGTTACACCTCATTTAATTTAATTTAATTTCAACCACAGATTTCTTCAATGTAAGTTCATACAATTCTGTTGTCAATATGTCATATGGTCCGGCAAAATCTGCCATCAAATGTCAGCATTGACAAGAATATTATTATGAGAGAGCAACAAACCCAATTCTTTCTTTATATCACTGATGCACTTCAACAGCATTTCGATTTTCAATTTACCCTAGTTATTACTACGATTAAATTATATTTTCCCCTTTTTATAAATTATAATTTAGACTATGCAATTAGCTAAATCATGAAATATTATTAGCTAGGAAATCTTTCAACCTGAAATTTTTCATTTTTTTTTTAATTTTGATATTATCCAAAACAATATTAAACAAGTAATATAAGTAACATATCATCCTCTCATTGCATCGTTTTAGAATCTCTCCTACTTAACTTTAAATTCTGTTTTTGTACGTTTAATTTTGACTCACTATGATTGAATAACTATCAAGAGGTGTAAAATGATTAAGACTAATCATTTTTCTAGTGTTATCAGGTTTATTTATTATGTAACCATAGTTCAATGCTAAACTGTCAATACATAAACAATGATATTTAAAAAGGTTTATCTTGTTATTGTTTTGTTTTTTCTAGTTATTAATTTCCGATATCTTTCATAATTTGTAACATTTTAGGTGTAAATTTTGAAAATGCTTCTTAAAACACAATATAGTAAAAAATGTACTAGAACTCAGTTTTCTGTGGCGTTTTGCTTGATAGTTAATAAATAATTTTCACACAATATTGAATGAATAATTCTTAAAATACTACATTATATTAATTTAGACGCTAATTTTTAGTAAAGAGAATGAGAATGTGTTATTTGTAATCATTCATCAGTTACTTCATTATTTTTCACAGACAGACGGTTTTTTAATTTAATTAAATTTTATATTTTTCTGGATAGGTTAAAGAAACATCTGATTGTCAGGTTATAAAATCACTTGCAAGATAAAAAGCTTTGCCGTCAATAATCATTGATCCCAATCATCAGACATTATTACACAAAAATACCATGAACTGGTTTTTTCTGTCATGAACAATGAACATTTTTTCAGATATTGTTTTAATTTAATTCATCATTTACAGGTTATTTTTTGATCTTGCTAACAGTTGTAAATCTAAACTAATAACCGTATTCTTCTTTATTTTTTCATTCTTTCAGCGTTACAGCAATTAATTTACAAACCGATAGTAATAGCAGTGTCACCTCCTCTGGCATTGGGTCAACATCACGGACTCTTACATGGACACCACCATTGAGTGTGGAACGAAGCACACCAACCAACACTGAAGGAACACCATCCTTGACAGAATCAAGTGAAAGCAGTGATATCGGTAATTTCCTTCGTCTGGTATCAAAAGGGAAACCATTGTTTCCCTTATATTACAGAATTTCTTTTCTGTTTAAGACACTGTATGTGATTGTTTTAGAGAAGAGTGAAAATGACCGAGAACTTTTGTTATTATCAAGAAAAGACAAAGATATTGTTTATTGCTAAAGATACCAAGAAAATTTTTAAGATTGTTATGAAACTGAAAGTTTCACAGTTAGTTCCTTCGTATTGATCAAAAACAGACTTATGATTTCTTAAGGTATGAAAAAAAATTATTTGAATTGCAATACTCTTAGGTCTTGCATGAACCTGAAGTTTTATTTAAGTTTCCCGATTTCTTCAAATGAGCTTAAATTCCTTCTTCTCACGTTCTTCTAAAATGTAAATAATGTTAAGAATGATGTGAAATATAGATAGATAGGTAGATAGATAGGGTTGACACACTGGTACTGAATTCTTAAAGAGTTTCTTGTTTATTTCATCCATCTAATTTGCAATCTATCATGCAACTAATTTATAATTCAGTCAATATTTTGTTTTAGTTTTTGTCGATTAATTTTCATAACTACTAACAATAAGACGAATATTTAGTTTCTTATAAAATTTTAACTATGTTCTACAGTTTTCGATTGAAATCCGTCTATTCCTATGAGTTTTATCTTCTTATTAGTTTAATATTTCAATTGTACTTTGTTTAATTTAGCAGTAAAAATCAGTGTCTTACAGAAACAAGATATACTGTATTACTCTAGTTCAACTTTGAAAATACCCGAAAACAAAAAACCAAAGACCCAAAGACAAAAATGAAAAAACCAGAGGGTTTAAGCTCAGGATTAGGGTTAAAACTTTTCAAAATAAAAAGACCATTTCCATAAACCAGAGACTCATCTTCAACTTTGACCAGACCTATTCAAGTTGACTTTTAGCTCCCTTCTAGCAAAGTGTTCAAATACGTGTTTCTAAAATGTTTGACTGGTCAACCTATCCAAAATTGAGGTTACTCTTTTTGGACAAAAGGTGTTTTGTTTTTGGAAAAGGTTTTCTCATTTTTGAAAAGATTAAAATTTAAAGCTTAACTTTAAACTCTGGTTTCTTCATTTTTGACTCTGAGTCTTTGCTTCTTAGTTCTTGGGGCTTTTCAAAGTTTAACGAGAGTATAATTGAATGAAATTAACATTTTAGTCAATGGTGCACATATTATCTCATCTCTTTAAATTGACATTACAATTTAATCAATGATTATTCGCTCTTGAAATTGATACATTGTGGTGAACTCAACAACTTTCAAAATGTTTTTAAGCTAGTTATTCTTATAATCATTAGATGAATTTTTCAGTCATTTCTGGAAGGACATCATTTTATCGTAAGAAATACAGAAAATTGTATCAATTTCAAGCATTAAAGTCGATTCAGATTGAAAGTGGACACATTCAAAATGCAATGACTTAAGTCATATTGAGAAATGTCAAAATGAAAAATAATCGTTTGACGATTGTTTCAATCATTAGATAGATTATTTCATTTTGATAAAGCATTTTTATTTTAGTTTATTGTACATTGCGAATATGGCCGCTTTCAGTCTGAAGTTTTGGTAACAATTTTCAGCCAATGTCAACTTACGAGCTTAGAAAATTGTGCTCCACTAATTGACATCCTTAATATAGTCAATTTGGATCTTTGATCAAAATTCATAATGAAAAAACCCTTGCCTGGATTGAGAGCCAAAAGCTGACATTTGGCAAAATTTAGTTTTAATTCGTTGGTTGCCAATAAATGGACAAATATACGAATGATTGTATTCTCATTATAGTTTTGAGATTTCACAGAGCACTCGTAAATAGTTTGGTTTGAGTTACATAGAATAGAAATGACTCCATTAAAATAGAGTTAAGAGGCGGAAAAACGCAAAATTTTGAGTAACTACAACGCTGTCCATAAAGACGAAGAAGTGAAGTAAAATTTTAAAATCTTAAACTTTATAGCATTTTTGAGATATGTTTTTTCATTATGAGTTTGAATTCAACGGGAATTGACTGTCTTAACAATGATACCAATATTTGATACTAATCAACATTTTTTCTTTTTTTTCTTCTCGCCCTAAAAATCACTGAAAATTGAAACAATTTATTTAATAACTTGTGAATCCAGTAATGCCCACAACTCCACTCCGTAGTATTAGCAGAAGGTCTCATGCATCAACTCACTCAACTGATTCAGGTGGAGATGCTTTCGCTGACGAAGAAATGGCAAGTAATAGGTTGGTCCAAGTGTCGAAATTTTGATTTATCTATTTGAAAAAAGTTTTTAAACGTGGAATTATGTAAATCGAATCAAAGAGCTGGTTAAAGATGTATTTACTGAAATATGAAACATTTTGAAAATCGATTATTTCATTGATAATTTATTTTATTGTTCTTACTGATGAATTATGATAAATAGGTAAACGGAGGAAAACAAAATCTCTTAAATATTTGGTAAATGATGTCAACATATCTGCAGCGCTTGTTACTACTCTTAAACTGACTGGTTGCATGTCATTGGCACTTGGAGCTGGTTTCTCTTCCGGATCTGATTGAATTCTTTCCCATGGATCGTCTTCTTGTGTGGCTAATCTGTATTTAAATCTGAAGTTGGGTTCTTTAACTATGGTGTACAGCCTCTCTGGATGATTTGTTATTATCCCATCAACACCAAATCTATCAAGTCGAAAAGGCAAAGGAATAAAGGAATAAGGAGAAGCAAAATAAAACGAAACGATGTTAGAAAATGAATATCAAAAACAGCTAAAAGATAAAAAAAATCGGTTTCAAAATAGTGTGGAATGATTAAGCTTACTTGAGAGAAGCTCTAAGATTATGATGAAAATCAATTGTCCAATGATAAACTTTATCAATCACTGGATCTGGAACCATACCACTCTTTAAATCACGCTTAGAAACAACTTCTGTCAACCTCCCAAGATTGTAAAAAGGTGAAATACAGTTTGAGCAACCATCTCCTAGCCAAATGTTATTAATAATCTCAATCCGTTGCCACATTGCAATTACATCAGTAACTTTATCGTTCATACCAACATCCCAGCCGATTTTACTATTTAAATGGTCCATTTCACTGCTTTCTAATTCATTTTGAAATCCAAGGACAAAATCATAATCATAAACATGACCAATGGACAAGAGAAGCTTAATTTTAGATGTTGTTGTTCCAAATTCAAATAGATTTGAAACCACTTTTTGTGCTAAATCACTTCCAGCGTTCGCCTTGACAGAGGCAGGTAAAGATGAAATTTTGAGGTCAAGAAACAGTAGAACCAATTGTTTTTTGTAATTTGCATTCTCTATGATAGACAAAAACACAAAAAGTACAGCACATGAGAATATTATCACCAACAATGTCAACCATGGGAATCAAGGTATTGTAAAAACGTAAAATACTTGTCAACATCCATCATTAAAACTCACTTCATCTCTCCAAAATTGACTTAATTATTGGATAAATTAGATTTAATGAAATTTGCAAAATTTGTAGTCTTTAATGAATGGAAATTTTTAGGAGTGACTAAAAAAGAAAATTAAATTTAAAACAATTAATTTACCTGGTTTTGTTATTTCCCGGACGTGAGCTAAATATGTTTCAATATCTTCTCGCTCAGTGCAATGGCGAAAACAATCACATGGATATCCATGGAAGGTGTACAAAGCGGTTCCGTTGAGTGAAAAAGAAACATCCGCTTCAATTGCATTGGCACCGCGACTTAAATAGGTATCAATCTCTTTGATTGAGTTAACCATATGTGCAATGTTATAAAGAGGTCTTTCACTTTTCACAGCCCCATGAATCACGGGTAATGGGGCCACTAAGATGATTAAAAGCACTGGGCAAAAATGTAAAAAATAATTTGTTGTCATAACAATTGGTGATGAAAAGTTGCACAAAAAATGATGAAATTAATTTTCAAGTTTAAGTGTTGGCTAAAGTTGCAAGTTTTTTGATGCTTTCATTTGAAGGTTTGTTGTTTCCTTAAACAAATCAAAATTTCATCTGAGCTTTTTTAAAAAGATCCAAGATAAAAACAGGTAGAGACGGAAAAAATTCAGACAATCCCGATGAGAGAGGAAGATGAATTCAGGGAGAAGAAAAAAAGTAACAAGTTCCGCCTATTTCCTCTATCTTTCTCTCTCTTATTTACCATTATCATTATCATCATTATAATCATCATCATCATGATCATCACCACCACCAACAACAGCATCAAGTTGTTGTTTGTAATCAACGAAACATCACCTTAATCTTTGCAAACTACCATTCTTTACCCTCTTAGCATCTAATAACCTAAAGGTAACTTTTCCTCTTTCTCCTTCTTTCTCTCTCTTCTTGCAAATTAACTCCTCAGGGGTGGATCCTTACCTTTTCAAGTCAACAATTGTAAACAGCAACATTTCAGAGTTCATTTTTTCTTACTTTACTTTCTCACCGTGGGTTACATGTTTGTGTTTTGTTGTATTGAGCGAGAAGCAAGAAAAAAACATTTTACTCAATTTCATCAATTTTGATTTATGATTTGAACATTTATTTAGATCAACATACAATTCAAAAAACAGTTGATTCTTGATTAAGTTTATCGGTAAGGTAGCAAGTGGTATTTTCCGGCCTCACCGATCTTTTAAGCTTTTAAGTGGGCAAAAGTTTGAAACAAAGGTCTATTCCTGCTCGACCAGCCCTTTAATCCTTTAGGTATAAATACAAGGTGCGAGGGGAAAATTCACAAAATCTGAATAGTTTAACAATATCTGTCCATCGACCTAATTTCTATGCTCGAAGATTTCAAGATTTCTGTGCTGATAAAGTGTTTAAAAAAATACCATCACGTAAGTATTAGAGTCACGATTCGGGTTTAAGTATTAGGGTGTAAGATACGTAAATTGACTCTCCTCACCTCTGTATCTTTGTCTATTCGTGTCGTAACTAACCTTAACTATCAAAAGTGGATTTACCAGAAATCAAAGGGCCTCATCGAAAATTTCGTACCTTGGTGTCTAGCTATATGGGTATGAGAGATATCATGATAAACACATCATGATCATGTTTACCACACTTAGAAATTTGATTATATATTTACAAATCTTACTTAATTTTGTTGACTTTTTCTTTCTATTCGATTGATTTTCTTAGTCATCATTTTCTTCATTTAATTTTCACCCAAAATCCGTGTTTTCGTATCTATTTACTATTTTATTTTATCATAATCTATTTTTATATTTTTGTTTATGTCTATTGTCAAATCACCTTTTATCGTTTTCTTTGCTCATTCAAAGGTAATAACTGTTAATATCAAATGATCGTCTAATCATGTTCTTCGTTCGTCTTCTTTGTCTTTCCCTTTTCCCCTCCTCATGTCTTTTTTCATCTTTGTAGCTCTCAAGCATTCACCGTCTAAAAGGAAGAATACCTTCATCACCAAAGCTCATCACCACCAGCGTCAACCACATCGTCACCAACTAACTCTTCCCGACACAAATTACCCATTGAATCATCTTCAAGTTTGAGGACCGTGGTAATTAAACAAGCTGCTACTAGACAAAGTATTAGTATCGTTGAAAGGGGTGAACCACCCACCGGGTATGTGTGCCTCAATCACATGTTCATCTATGATAAAGTAAAAATAAATTATTCCCACCCTTTTCGCCCCGAAATGAAGTCAAGTTTATTTTATTGTATTAAGTGCAAAAGGCGAGCGCAGATAAACAAAATCTCTTAAATATTTCGTGAAGGAAGTTAACATATCAGACGCACTGGTTATTGCCGTTAAACTCACTGATTGAATATCATTGGCACTTAGAGCTGGTTTCCCTTTCACGTCTGATTGAATTCTTTCCCATGGATCGTCATCATGTGTGGCTAATCTGTATTTAGATTTGAATTTTGGTTCTTTAAGTATTGAGTACAATCTCTCTGGATGATTCGTTATTATCCCATCAACGCCAAGTCTACCAAGTCATACCGATAAGACAAAGGAATGGTGCGAATAAAAAAAAACATTCAAAATTAAAAATTAATAAAAAAATGAGAAAATTAAAGATTTAGTTTCAAAATTTTTTGAATGAAACTTACTTGAGAGAAGCTTTAAGTTTATGGTGAAAATCAATTGTCCAATGATAAACTTTGTCAATCGTTGGATCTCGAAACCTATTAATCCTTAAATTACGCTTAGAAACAACTTCTGCCAACCTCCCAAGATTGTAAAAAGGTGAAATACAGTTTGAATAGCCATCACCAAGCCAAATGTTTTTAATGACTCCAAATTTCTTCCACATTGAAAGCACATCAGAAACTTCATCATTCATCCCCACATCCCAACCAATTCTAGTATTTAAATGTTTCATTTCACTGCTTTTCAATTCATTTTGAAATCCAAGCACAAAATCAAAATCATAAACATGACCAATGGACAAGAGAAGCTTAATTTTAGATGTTGTTGTTCCAAATTCAAATAGATTGGAAATCACTTTTTTAGCTAAATCACTTCCAGCGTTCGCCTTGACAGAGGCGGGTAAAGATGAAACTTTGAGATCAAGAAACAGTAGAACCAATTGTTTTTTGTAATTTGCGTTCTCTATGATTGACGAAACAAAGCAAAGTAGAATTATAATATTATCACCAACATTGCCATTGATGGAAACAAGGTATTGTAATAACGCACAGAACATGAAAGAAACACAATAAATTGAAAGTAATTGTCTTACCTGGTTTTGTTATTTCCCGGACGTAAGCTAAATATGTTTCAATATCTTCTCGCTCAGTGCAATGGCGAAAACAATCACAAGGATATCCATGGAAAGTATGTAAAGCGGTTCCGTTGTTGGAAAAAGAAACATCAGCTTCTATTGTATTTGCTCCACGATTTAAATAAAGATTAATTTCTTTTATTGAGTTGACCATATGAGCAATATTATAAATTGGTCTTGACCCAACACTACTCATTAACATCTTATAAGGTAATGACATAAAAATAAAAATAAAAATGTAAAAATAACAAATAAAACTTTTAACCATTTTGAACACAGAAGTACACTTCGGTCTGTAAGCAAGTTAGACACTAAAATGACTTTTGTACTTCCTCTTTCGTCGCATTAAAATTCAAATGAAGTCAGTTCAAGTTCTCGAGTTCCTGGGACATAAACAAATGAGCTTAGAATGCTTGAAGCAAAGGATAATAAATTCCATTTGAAGTTAAATGAATCCATAATCCTAAGATTAAAGAAGCTTTTCTAAATGTGCATTCACGCTTTTGTGATCTGTTTTGTGAAGTTTTTCAAAATATCAAACATTGGTTTTCTATTCGAATGACAAAAGAGCGAAATTCAAGAATCCCGAATGGAAACTGCACACTGAACCATTAACTTCCTGATTGATTTTCACCTCAAAATAGCTGTTTAACGCATTAGAATCAACAAAAAATATTTTGTTTCTTTCATTCAATTTCAGCATGAATTTTTTCACTTCTCATCTCATTGCTTTGCATAATTATTGACTTAAATGTTGAAAAAAAGTCTAAACATAAATATATCAATGATTAAGATGTTAATGGTTAACCATTTAACCATGAGTCTTGAAATTTGATTTTGGTTAATGAATAAAAGCAACACCAATTGACCTGATTTGGTCCATAAGTTAACTTGTAATCAACTTGATAATATCATGAAGAGTCATTTTGTCAGTGGTTATTTACAATTTTCGTTATTCTGTTTAACAATTAACTTACTCTCCGGTCGACCTGAAGCCGATTTATCAACCTCGGAAGAGATAATTGATGGTAAGTTAATAACAATTAGTTAACATCCAACAGTAAATTAACCAACCATTTAAAAGAGACCAAAACTCAAGTGAAACTTAATCAATCGAAAAGTGTTTCTTGATTAAAACTATTTGTCCGAAGATTTGTATTGTCAATCATTAATGAATGATTTAACAAACCAAATAATTCAAATTCAATATTTTTGTTAGTTTTCAGAGTTTCTCAATGAAAAGCGAAGAAAGTTTCCAAAGAGAAAGTAAATTATTTTTTAGATTCAATCAAATTCGCAGTGTAATTATTATCCAATTTAATGTCATCGACCTGTTGATGCTCAACTCTGTATTAAAAGTTTTTGGGTCACTTTTACCTCTCTCAGAATTGAAATTGAATACAATTAGAAAGCTGTTAATGACGGAGAAAACGGGCGAAAATAGAAACATCAAATGAGCCTTTAATTAATTTGATGAATTGTAATCACGGTCAAGGTCGATTAATATGTAATATGGAAATAGGTGCACGAAGTTAACGAGGGTAAACAATGCAACGAATGCTGATATGCAATGACCCGTTAACCTTAGTGTATTTATATATTTATTTACATTTAATGTAATATTGAAATAATAAGCTGTTAAAATTGAGTTTATGATAAGTTATTTTCATTTTCAATAAAAAATTATATGCAAACATTTTGGTCTTTTGGGTTTTGGGTATTAGCATAAGGTACAGGTTCAGATAGTTGTACAAAGATTTTTAGATGAACAAGTAATAATAAGCATAAAGGTTACCTGGAAATGCTGTTTATTCATTAATTACTCGTGATTACCTTGGAGGAATGAGTGAGTTGAGGAATCGCCGCTTGCTTTGCGCAATAACAAACAGTCTAAAGTGATCTACAGTCAATGAGTTGATGAGAAGCAAGAGTAATCATGTAATCAGGGAATAAAGGTGAAATTGAATGAGAGAGAAAGAAAGAGAAAGAAAGAGGATGATAAATGAACGGAGAAAGCCCTTTTCATCATGTTGTATATGTAATACATATTGAAAGGCCAAGGGCAAGATTAAAGTAATGAAAAGGAGAAGGTATGAACTAAGCTTGAAATAGTTATACTGATTAACAAATTTGAAGGCCTTGAACGGTGCTTTTCACGTTTTTTGTCACTTCTAACGATTAATATACAAAGCGATCTCATTCGGAAATAGAAACAAAATTGATTAAAACTAACTCTTGCTCAATACGGACGCAATAGACCCAGTTTCTGGATGGTAATAATGTGATTGTTTTTGGGTTGATACTGAATCTGTTGATCGTCTTTTCTGGTTAATGTACAGAGCTTAAGATTAGGACCAAACTAACTAAGGTTATTAGAGGATTGGTGAAGTTGAAATGAACTATACATCCATGTATCTCAGTTCGCTGTCATTTCCTCATCGAATCTTATAATCTTTACCCGACGAAAACTAATTTTCGACCAATTTTCTTTCCGTTTTTTCTCATTAAATTTTTTCGAAGATGCAAATATCGATAAAATCAACTGCATTTAAACCCAGTAAAAGATAACACCTGAAGAAAACAAGTCAAGGAAATGAAAAGGCCTATGTATTTGCGCCTGTCATATGTTTTACACTTACATTCGCTTCAATAAGCATCCAAAGGCTCATTCAAAAATCAAGAATACAAGTCTAATCTTTATCAATGAGTAGAATGTTAAGATTCCCATGCTCTTGACGTTGCATTGCATTTAAATTTGTTATACAATTGAGTGTTGACAAATCAATTTTCGATCTTTTTCAATTCAGTTGAGTAAAATCATTGTAAACCTTTTACGCGCAATAGATTTATGATCCATCGACAATTAAATTTCTAGTCTTGTCCATAAAAGTGATACTGTCAATGAAACTTGTTCATTAAAATCTAATTTCAATCTAACTGATGTTAGGCAACGCACTCACATTACCTATCCTCAGAAGACTGGAAATAAAAGAGTGAGAAATGATGAACTAATCATGTTACTGATCATGTTATCTGTTACTTTGCTCATCCTTTTCCTTTACAATTTTCTTTATTTTCTTCAACTTCTTTATTTACTTCCATTCTTGAATTACATGAAATGTGATGGAATGTCCATTTGTTGTTGATAATTTAAACGCTAATATACCTATCATTGTTGAAGATAATCAGAAGGGAAAAAAGTCCGCTGGACAAAACACGAAATTGGCCTTAATGTAACTTTTGCTTGAATAAAAAGGACTGAATAGAAGAAGAAAAAGAAAGAAAGAAAAATAAATTTGACTCAACATTGAAACAGGTTGTCTCTGCCTTTCAACTTGAAAATCAAATTATCTTTCAATCTGATAGTTTGACTTGATTCTTCGTTCATTAAAATTTACCGTGATTCGAACCAGAATTTTGACTCTTCAAGATCAGTTCATTGCCTTTTTGCTGTTTCACTTTTGTCATCAAATTACTTTTATTATACATGTAAACCAACAAGGCCAAGGCCAGCTTAAAACGGCAACAAGTTTCTTCCTCTTTACTTTTCCTGGCCAAATTGAAGGCAAACCAGGGTTAAAGATGAGTCTAAATAACCGTTAATAATAATAAAAACAACAACAATATTGTAATTATGATAATACAATGAGAAAAGCAATGAATAAAAGAGTGGAAAAAGGTTGATAATGAAAATTTCATTGTAATAATATCTAAACTGAACAGCTCATAATGTACAAAATCACATTTAAAAACTTCATTGTTCAAAATGGTGACTCTTTCAGTCTTATAATGTATTATAATATAAAAAGTGATCATTAAAATCTAGATGAGAACCTTGATTGTCCTGTTTTACCTTTACATATAATCTTTGAGAGTAAAAATCATTTCCAAATGAATGCTATATTATCATATTTGAAAGCTGGTTTCAACGATTTAGTCAATATTGTCCTACCAATCATGATGATTTAGTAATTTTTTCTTCCTATTTTTTATGTGAAAATTGCTTTGAATTTTACCTTCTCCAATTAATATCAATTGTTCCCGTTTTTTCTCATACAGTGATTCTTTTACTGTTATGCTGTTCAACAATCAGGTAATTCTGGCTTTCAGGTCAACCTCTTATGGATTTAACTTGTCTTTAGATTTATGTTGTCAGAAATTCTTGACAACATGCAAACTTTACTGGAAACTTCAGTGTAAACAGCAATAAAAGGATTGAGAGGGAAACAAAAACAAAGCATAGATAATCTGATTGACCATTGAAGGTTTACAGGTAAAGGAAACAAAAGCTTTGCCTGATTTATTCTTGATTAGGCTTCATATAACAGCTTTTTATTGCCTCATTTGGTCAGTTTAACCATTTTCTTTTCATGTTAGAGCAAATCTTATTTTAATATGGTCAATATCAACTATCATCGGATGGTTTGTTGAAATATTTTATATAAAGAAAGCTAAAATGTAAATCAAAGCAAATTTTCACCAATTTTGAGCTTTTGATCTAATTTGCTGATAAATTTCGTCAGTTTGGATTGTAACAGATATCTTAATGTTTGAAAAATCAAATTGCTTTCATTAGTATACAAGTTTTACAAAACTCAATTGTTTTGTCGAAACTTCTCTTGTTTTGACCAAAAATTTGCTTTTAATAAACCATATAAAAGTCCGTGTATGATTCGCAATCCCTTTATTGTAACACATTTTTAGCAATAAACTTCAACTTACTATTAACGATAAGATTAAGATTATCAGCTAGAACAGACAGAAATTCGGTTCGAGTTGAAAGCACAAAAGCAATAGCAAAAAGTATCACCAATCAAATTGACACTTCTAATTCAATTTATGAAGAGCTGAAACTCATTTTCATCGATAAAACTGATGACCGGACACTGTTTCGATTCAGTCACATACAATTGCTTAAAAGCGTTCGAAGTTTTAATTTTAGTCTGTCAAATGAAGACCATTTGCATGCTACTTTTGATTTGAACCGATGTTTGTATAGCCTCTTAATAGATTGATATTGATTAAAAGCCGATTTGCTATTTTGATCCAACACCCAGCAGGTCAAGTCTTTTTGTTGTAAACTTTTAGCTAAAGTTTCATAACTCACAGCTTGTTAGACTAAAGAGATGGCTATTCTTGACTGTAAGATATTCATTTAAGCATGAAAAGGTCTTAAAGGTTTTGTTTTTGCCGAACAAACTCTAAAGAAGATCAAATAAAGATTTTTACAGAACAAATTGATCGAAAAAAGCATCGGAAGTTCATTTTAATTTACTCTTTAATGTATCGTTTAATGAATTTTAACACTTTTTTACATTTTCTTTGACAGATTTAACAGAAGATGATGGTTCATGTGTTTATAATGAGGAAATTTATGAAAATCATGAGAAATGGAATCCTGATGACTGTACCTCGTGTGATTGTTTCCAAGGCAAAGTTGATTGTGTTAAAATTGATTGTCCACCTTTAAATTGTTTGGGAAGATTGAAAATACCCGAAGGTTTATGTTGTCCGATTTGTGTTCCGGAAAGTGCAACCATTTCTAATTTCTCATCAACTTGGAATCAACCTGAATCAACTTCAAATCCGGTAACCGAGACAGACTATTATGATGAGAATGTTGATGAGCTGCATGATACAGAAGACAAATCTGCCAATCAGCCTTCACCTTCAACAATTTCATCAACAACCACGACAATCATGTCCACAACAGACGCACCATTTAAAGTCTCTTCACCAACAACACCTATTACAACCACGACTTCAACAACTACCGTTAAGTCAACATCTACTGTAAGTTTTTCCTCCAATACACAGTTTCGATTCTAATTAACTAATCTGGTTCAACCTTTCGCTATCAGGTTACATCGGAAAGTTCATCAGATCAAGGTGAAACCATCCAGTTATCCAAATCCGCAGATAAATCAAATGTTACCTCAATTTTTCCACCAATTTCAAGAGATATAAGGGTAAACACCGTTTAAAATCGTCTTTTTCATCTCATTCAAAAACTGGCCTCAAATCAAACAAAATTTAGAGTTTGTAAGTTCGTTATAAAATGATGCATATTTACAAATAGATTCATACGGTAAATAGTCTATTTAATTCTGTTAAATACACAGATTTTAGCATTATTCGTTAAACAAAAATGTCAACTCAAATAAAACTTCAAAGAAAAGTTTTTTGCTGGAAAACCTGAATCAATTTAACTATTCCTTGAATGAAATATAATAACATTCAAAGTTATCATTTCAGTGCTCAAACAAAGCCATAGTTGCTATTTATCACTTTAACTGTGAACAATTGTGAGTCTCGTAAGACATGGGAACTCAATGGATGCAATTTAAAGTGGAAATGATTTAATTAAGTGAAATTTTATTGCTCATTTTGCCTGATTTGTGTTTTGATTAAGTTGTTAAATTTCAACCTTTATTCGTGTTCAGTCTCTCATTCTCAGGTTTTCTCATGCCTTTACGCACCGTATCTTATCATTTCCTGACCAAATGTAAATGAGTAAAGTCCAGTTACTAAGAGATCGGAAAAGTCTCACAGAGATGGATTAGATGGATTAGGTGTAAACGATTACATGAGAAACTTGTTGAACCAGTAAACCCTTCAAATAAAAGTGTAGATTCAGTTGATTGATCTCATCAACTTGATATAACCTCATATCATCTCCATCATCTTCATCATCATCTTTCAACCTGATCATTCGAAAGTGTTTATTTTACTCTAAATTAAATGATAACTTTATCAGCTCTTTGGTTGAATTAAAGTTCAATCCTTCTTTATATACTAATAACAGTAATAATAATTTTTATTTTTCTCGTTCTTCTTTTCAATCTTTTATTCTTCTCCAGATTCCATCGGAACTAAGAGGCGATCTTGAAGGTTTATCATCAGTGAATCAATTGAATCAAGTAAGTCAATTGTTCTTTTCATGAATGGCCAATCGCACAACCAGGAAAAAAACACAAATTGAAACAAGCGGAGGAAGAAGAAGAAGAAGAAGAAACAAACCATTGAATAGTAATCATAATGTCCAAGTTAGAAAGGTCATTCTCTCAGCATCGTATAATCAATTTACGATGTCTTCTTGTCTCCCGTTGACCAAACCAACTTAAAGTAAAAAGCCGAAAAACACCATTGAAATCAACTGATCAATCATCAACTCTGGTTGAAAATAAGCCCATTAAGTGGCCTTCAATTTGACCAGTAAAAAGGATGATTCCTATCATTTGAGCTCCTTGTATATACACGTAATTGGCTTGATTTGATCTCAAGAATCATATTAAGTCTATCAGTTTGAATCGCTATTTCACAAGCATTTCATGATTGACTAGCTTGAAAATGATTCCAATTTGAATAAAGAAAAAAATGAATCTTTCAGTTTAATCTCAATGTTTTTGTTTCAAGCAAACATTAAATTTCAAGTTGAATTTTTGAGTTGCATCTTGGAGCAAATGAAATGGGAAAATCAAATTGAATTTCTTTCCATTTCTATCATTTTCTGTTTGATTTTTGTTCTCTAATTTTATTCTTTTTCTCTCCTGTTCATCATGTTAATAGGCTAAAATATTGGAACCCGGAATCCATATATCAACACCAAATTCCAGTCAATCTGAATCTTCACCTCCTGGTGATGTAAGTTATTATTTTATTTTTCACTGTTTCTCTTGTATTACAATTCCAGTTTGCCCTTGATTCATTGACCGTCAACTTTTTTTTCTTAAACCTTAAATGCTATTATAATTCTTTGTGGTCAACAATTAACCTAACCTTTAACCTGACCTTTTCCATTTTCCCATAAACTCACATTCCTGATCACTTTACCCTGTCTCACAATCAATCTGATTGTTGACCAAATTCAAATGTTTCCAACTTTACCTTTCTAGACTGGGTAACCTTGCTAAATATATCCTGTCCTTTAATTAATGGTCATCTAGTTACAGTTTTAGATCGGATTAAGGCCATTTAGATTGAATTACAATCGAAGGTTAACAATAAAGCAAAGAAACATCATGTTAAGGATCATTTACTTAATTTTAAGGCATCACTAAACAGATCATTAAATGTAAATAAGTGTATATCAATGCTGGTTGGTCAGTTGATACACATTTTGCACTCCAATTATGAAAAGCTCAGATAATCATGAAAAATGCCATTAATCTGTTTAAATGAACAAAAATTTATCTCAAAAGTAGGTTTTCATTTGTGTTTTGTCAAGAACAAAGCTGAATTAATATGATCATTGAAACCTTAATTCAATTAATCTAATTGATTTGTTTAATTGAATTACTATTCCCATCACTTCGGGCAATGTCAAGGTTAACAATCAAAATAACTATCAAAAGGCTAACCTGAATTGCGACCCAACAAAAGTCACGATCATTCAAATTTGAAACAATAAAAATTGTTGTGTTTAACCATTTATGGTAATCATTTAAATTAATTAACAATCAACTTTCTCAATCACAAAAGAAAATTCATTCAGAATTAGAAATCTTGATCATCTCAGTGAATGTGATTTAAAGCAAGTTTAACATTGATTTTCACAAATCAACTTGATTCATCAATTTGAGCAAACATTTATGAGAAATATTGAATCGGAATGAGAAAAATATGGAAAATGAAAAATTTAAAATTAACCTTTAATTGTTTCCCTTTTGAATCAATTTGAAATAAAGTTAACGATGATTGATTGTAAGACTAGTCTTGTTAGGTTGAGAATCAACTTTTACAATCCTATTGATTGATGTAAACTTTCACCTTAAAACTTGTTTCAACTTATTCATTTCAATGGGAACATCGTGATTCTAATCATTAAAGTAACTTGATATTAAAATGCTGATATTATATTGTAACTTGATCAGTTAATCATTTAAAAATACAAACATTGTATTACATTGTGTAACATTGAATAGTCAGATAAAAGACATTAAACTGGTAACAACCAAAAACAGAACCCAAAACTGATGAAATTGACATTTAACAAGAAATAAAATAGGATTAAAGTTGATTAAGATAATTTGATGGATTAAACACTAATTTGAATTATGGTTAAACCGGTTCAAACAATTTGCTGATTAACGATCAATGCTGATCATTAATAATGTCGACAATTTATAAACACTTATTTTGTTACAACTTGTTTCAAATTGAATGAAAATATTTCAACAACAATTAACAATAAATTGATGAGTGATTGAGATTTAATGATACAAACAAAGGTCATGAATCAAGTAATCAAATGATTTGAATAAAAATTAATACGTTTTTCCTCGCAATTAACCTTGAATGCGATATTTAATTGTCATTTCGATTAAATTCAACAGTTAACATAAATTGTCACCAAATTTCAATCATTTTCCTATCATTTTATTTTCAGTTAACAGCTTGGTTCCAATCAGTTGCTGCTTCACAAGGAACCGGAAACAATGAGAAAGGACCTTCCATTGAACCATTTAATTACATTCAACCTCAAATTGTAAGACAATTAACAATTAATGAAGAAGAAAACAAAATGAGATTCGAATGAAGAATTAAAATTGAATTTTAACCCACAAATTGATTGTAAATTGCAAGAGAAAGCAATTCTGAGAGCAATCCAACAATTTCACCTTTAATTAGGAACAAAACGCAATGAGTAAAATTTTAATTTATACAATTTCATATTAAAAAATACTTTGCAAGACAATTTGATGAAAGTAAGCTAATAATGGACCAAAATTCATCATGTTTCATCTTGATTACAGTTTAACATTAGGCAACATAAAGCAGCAGGGAAAGAGAATCACGATTCCGTTTCCGAACAATTTGATTCATCCTCATCATCTTCATCAGCATAATTTATTGTTGATGATTAGGTTGATGAGGATGTTGATGGTAATGCTGTTTATTAGTGATCATCTTGTGAGAGGTAAAACTGGACAATTAAGTTGACTTTTAATATTGGACAACAATGTGATTCAAAACGTGTTTGTAGTTAACATATTTCGTGATTTAACTTTTTTTCACTCATTTTGCTGTTCCATTCAAGAGCACCAAATTTTGGCCTCAACTCTTTATGCTGTTATTAATAGTTTGAGCTTCGCTCTCACTCGTATTTAACCCTAACAATTAACAGCCGTTTCACTTGATTAAATCATTAAACCATTGAATGTTCATTTAAACCCATAAACCTAGAAAACGCAAAGTAAATCTATTACAATCTTTTATTTAACAATTTTCAAGTTCATTTTTGGTTTTGCTTTGTTTTTCAATTTAACAACGTTTAGTTGTGCTCATTGTAGTTGATTATTAATGCTGTTAACTACAATGATTAAACAATTTCATCATTTTCTGTTCATTTCATTTGCATAATTTTGCTTTTAACTGATTAACATTGGCACATTTATTTCAAGTGTTGCTCACTTATCGGTCTGTTTTCGTAAGTCAATCTCTTCATTGAAATTTATTCTGCTTATTATTTGAAAATTATTATGGTTATTAATAAAATGTATGGTTTGAGAATTTTTCGATATATGAAACGTTTGATGAAACATTTTGAGAGGACACAGATGAGAATATATTATAATAGCTAGTTTCTGGTGATGAATCTTTGATAGCAATCAGCAATAACCAGGGAGTGTTTCATATCAAGATGAAATTACATTTGAAACTCATTTTCAGATTGCAAAGAAAATTATTATAATATAACTTGTAATTGACATTTTTTAGAACATTTCACCATTCAAATAGAAAATTTTGACCAGAAAAATGCTGAACATTTATTAAAGCTCATCGCTCTATTTTTATTCATATGAATTTGCCATAAACCCATATGTACAATCAAATTGTCAGTTTTAACACCTTATGCAAAGATATAACCCAATATTTACATGTAATTTGATAGATTTTACGATCGTTTTGTGTCTGCTTTTATTCATCATTTAATGATTAGTAACCATTTTTTGGTGTGCAGTGCAATCTAACGGGTTAAATTTAAAGTTTACAGTTATTGTTATTTAGTTCGTTAATTTTATTTTTTTGTTTTTAACTTAAGGGACCGACTGGTCCTCGGGGCCCTACTGGACCAATGGGACCACCGGGTCCACAAGGATTTCCTGGTCCGAGAGGTGAACCTGGTGAACCTGGTCCACCAGGATCACCTGGTATTCAAGGCGAACGTGGTTTACCCGGTGCCAATGGACGTGATGGGGAAATTGGTCTCGATGGTAAGCCTGGAAATCCTGGACCCCCAGGAGCAGTTGGGCCAAGAGGAACACCAGGAATACCAGGAATCCCTGGTCCAAAAGGACATAGAGGTTATCCTGGGGTTGATGGAGCCAAAGGACAACCAGGCATTCCTGGAGAAAGGGGAATTCCAGGTAAACCAGGTGAACCTGGACCCATTGGCAGTTTTGGTCCTAAAGGTGATCGTGGACGTGATGGGAACCCAGGTCCTTCAGGAATGAAAGGAATCGATGGTTTACCAGGTCCACCAGGCCCTGTTGGTCCACCCGGTAGAGACGGATCACCAGGATTTCCAGGGCCTCTCGGTATAAAAGGTGAAAGCGGTCAGCCTGGACAGAGAGGTGATAAAGGAGACTTTGGTCCAAAAGGAGAATCTGGCAAACCTGGAGAGCCGGGAATTCCTGGAGCTCAGGGAATTCGAGGTGTTCAAGGTGAAAAGGGAACTCAAGGCGAACCTGGTCGAAATGGTCAACCTGGCTTTCCTGGTGCAAGAGGTCCACCAGGAGTTGAAGGTCCTTCAGGACCCACTGGACCAAAAGGACAGTCAGGATCACCAGGTGAACCTGGGTTGAAGGGTGATGTCGGAAGAAAAGGTGAACCTGGTACTGAAGGGCAACGAGGACCTCCTGGGCCCCAAGGTAACCATGGTCGAAGGGGTAAACCAGGGTTGCCTGGACCACCAGGTTTACCAGGCAGTCAAGGAGAGCGTGGTCTTATCGGTCTAACAGGCCCTGTTGGACCCGAAGGACTGTCTGGTCTAAAAGGAGATCGAGGTTCGCCTGGGCCAATGGGCCTTACAGGACTAAAAGGATCAGTTGGCGAGCCTGGGAGTCCAGGACAACAAGGACCAATGGGATTTCGAGGTCCTATTGGAAAACCTGGTCCTCCTGGTCAAGATGGGATTCCAGGCGAAAGAGGTAAACAAGGAGATGATGGTCGACCTGGTGAGCCAGGACATCCTGGACAACAGGGTCAACCAGGATTAATTGGAATGCCTGGTTTGAAAGGTGACCATGGTGAACCTGGTAAACAAGGACTAGTTGGTCAGCCTGGACCTAAGGGTGATCAAGGATTACCTGGACCAATTGGATTAACTGGTCAACCAGGTCAGATTGGCCCTATTGGTGAGAAAGGGACTTCAGGACCTCCTGGTCCACCTGGGTTCAGAGGACCACCAGGAATTCAGGGGTTGCCTGGAAAGGATGGTGAAATAGGTCAACCTGGCATAGTCGGTGCTCCTGGTGAACGTGGAGCTCGAGGTGATCGCGGTTTTCCCGGTGAACGTGGTCCTCCAGGACCGATTGGCTTACAAGGTACCAAAGGTGACTCTGGAACTCCAGGGTCTGATGGTTCACCAGGTTTACCTGGGCCTAAAGGAGATCGAGGTCACAAAGGACCTCCCGGCATTCCTGGGTTACCAGGATCTCGAGGCGAAACTGGACATCCTGGAACTAAAGGTGAACGTGGTGAAATTGGCCTAACAGGACCAGAAGGTTCACCGGGTAAAACTGGTGAGCCTGGAATACCTGGACCGATGGGTCCATCTGGAAGTACAGGGGAAATTGGTCAGAAAGGAGAACCAGGACAAACAGGATCACGAGGTGAACGTGGATTACCCGGCGAGAAAGGTCCGATGGGTCCTTCTGGACCAACAGGATTCCCTGGTACACCAGGTCAGCCAGGATCTCAAGGAATCAAAGGAGTTTCTGGCGAAAAAGGTGACCAAGGAGTTTCCGGACCTCAAGGTCCTCCTGGTCCACAAGGCCACCAAGGTGTCCCCGGAATTATGGGAATTAAAGGATCCAGAGGAGAGGAAGGAAAGAAAGGCGATGCTGGGTTCCCTGGTGCTCCAGGCAGACCAGGATTGAGAGGACTAACAGGTCCACAAGGGTCAATCGGTCCAATTGGACTTCCAGGTCTTAAGGGTTCCACTGGTGACTCTGGTAGACCTGGACCTCCGGGTCCATCAGGATTACCTGGAAGCCCTGGTTTAATGGGTCCTAAAGGAGACTCAGGGACTGAAGGCGCATCAGGTCCACCCGGAATTCCGGGTCAACCTGGAGAACGAGGTGAAAGAGGTTTCACTGGCGTACCTGGAGCACAAGGCAGACCAGGCACACCAGGTCAACCTGGTCCACAAGGTGAGCGTGGTTCAGATGGTAAACCAGGCCATGAAGGACCACCAGGACCACAGGGACCACAGGGACTTCCGGGACCAGCAGGTCCATGTGGAGAGCCTGGGCTCAAAGGAGATTCTGGTAAAGATGGAATGCCTGGTAGACCTGGGGACAAAGGGCCTCCCGGTATCAATGGACAACCAGGACCCCCTGGTTCACCCGGAATTCAAGGTGTAATCGGACCAATGGGTCCAGTTGGTACGCCAGGTGAAAAGGGCTCCATCGGTCCTCAAGGGAACCAAGGACACCAAGGTCCAAGAGGACTTCAAGGTTTACCAGGACAACCAGGAATGAAAGGAGACCGAGGAGAGCCAGGAGAAAAAGGAATAAAAGGTCACAGAGGATTCGTTGGTCTACCAGGATCACCAGGACAAAAAGGAGAATTAGGAGAAAAGGGAAATTCTGGTATTACTGGAGCTCCTGGTCCAATAGGGTCACCAGGACCACGAGGACAACCTGGTCGTGATGGTAATCCAGGATCTTCTGGTCCAGTTGGACCGATGGGACCTCGAGGTAGTCCCGGTGAACCTGGAAGACCTGGACAGCCTGGACAGCCTGGTCCACCAGGAGCTGGATGCTCCTCTTCCTGCGATTCCTATGCCTTTGACGCTGCTACATTGGCAGCAATTTTAGGTCAACGACAGAGCAAAGGTCCAGATCCAATTCTTGGCGATGAACCAAGTAAACTACTCTCATCAAGTGTACCTGAAACTGAAAAGAAAAAAATGGTTAACAAATATTTTACCAATTTAATCGATGAGTACGGTAAACTTCGTAAACCTACTGGTGAAAAGGAATGGCCGGCTAAAACATGTCGAGATCTCGCTTATGACAGACCCAATCTTGCAAATGGTAACAGTAAATTAGCGAAACAATACTCAATTAACAATTTAATTTTTTAACTCTTTAGGAGTCTATTATATCGATCCGAATGAGGGTGATCCAAGTGATTCAATCCAAGCTTATTGTAACATGGAAACAAAGGAGACTTGTATTTATCCCTCGCCTGCGGTTTTTGAACGAAAACATCGATCATCTGCTAAACCAGGATATTCATGGCTTAGTGAAATGTCTGAAAATGTAACATATTTTAATATTCTATTTTTTTTTGTTTTTATATAATTTAATCTAATTTATTTGCACTTGTTTTAGATCAACTACAAAGCCAATTCTGCTCAAATTAAGTACTTGCAAATGTTAACTGGACAGGTTCATCAAAATTTAACTTTCCACTGCTATAATGCGATTGGCGTTTATGATGCGAATCTCAAAACATATCGAAGATCAATCAAATTACTTGCTTCAAACGATGTGGAACTATCTATCAATGGTAACTCACAGTTTCGATATAAAATATTGCACGATGGATGCCAAGTAAGTTTCATGTTTCTAATTCTAATTCTAAAGGGTGTTTGTAGTTGTCCGAGTAAATGAAAATGAAACTGATGTTAAAACTGTTTGTAAACAAAAACACATCGTCACTTGTTTATGTTACTGTTAGCTTGTCCAATTCATTTTTGTTTTGTTGGTAGTTTTTTCAGTATTTTACTTACCTTAAATCATCACAATGTATCCTGAAGAGGAATCAATGGCCACCTAATTCACAAGATATAAATCCTTTTGACTTTTTATGAGGGTATTCAGAAAACCAAGTCAAAAAAAACAAAACCCATAATATTAACTCATATGAAAAGAAGTACATTAAATGTAGCTAAAAAATTAAGCCCGGTAACACTCAAAAACGGTTATTGAAAATTTCCATTTTTGCCAATCATTGCTGTTATCTTTATCCAATTGTGCTCATTCAGTGTTCACCTTTCGGACAAATCTAAAACACCCTTTACTTGTTTAAATATACAACTACTTAAGAAATTGATAATTTTATTACTTACTCTTTGATTACTCTAATTACTCGATAACTTAATTGATTTTACTATAAATTGCAGGATGCTGAGCCAAATGTTTGGGATAAAAGTATTATTGAATACAGAACGACAAAGACCCAACGATTACCCATTTTAGATGTAGCAGTTAAGGATGCAGACTCGCCTGGTCACCGATTTGGACTCGAATTGGGTCCAGTTTGTTTCAATTGAACCCTTAAATTGTTGAAGCATTGTTGCTGTAAATTATCATCTTTATTTATTTGAACAAAATCTATCTCTATATGAGTGTAAATTCAATGTTACTGCGTTTATAATAAACTTTTAATGATATGATCACTTTCGTTCCTGTGTAATAAGTTTATCAGAAAATCATTTTTTTCATTTATTTCCCTGACTCAATGAACAGTTAATTTATTCAAAATTGAAAATCAATAGCAAAACAAAATCTAAAATCAAATTTGTAATCGCTATTGTGATTAGCACTATTAAAACAAAACATCAAATTATTAATCGAAACTTTGATTAAGCTGTATAAATCTTTAGGTTGTTGGGATTTTATTTAATTAAATCATTTTGACAAACATTAGATTAGTTTACGGATATTTATAGTCATCTTTCTCTTTGTTTAATATGAGTTTGAGGTTTGCTTTTAGTTTATTGTTTTGTTCTCATTTCCAGTTTACTTGGTGCAAATCAATTGCAATTGTAAGTTCATTTACAATCAAATGAAAAACATTGCGAATATTTTTTGATTAACTTTGATTTTTAACAGAGAAATACTTTTTACGATGTTATTCCTGAATCACCTTCTGTCTATGATAATGAACTTGATTGGAAGGAATATTATGATGACTATGATACTCTAGTCGCAATAGCCGATGCCGAATCTATTAACATTGATGACAGTGATCAACCGCCATTCATCATGTTCGTCTTCGTAGCCATCTTTATCTTATTAATTTGGTGTTGTTATTGCCCATGTATCTGTTTGATAATAGGTTAGTATCATAGATTATTAAAATTATTATCAGGTTTAACCTGTTATTTTTTATTTATCATAATTTTCCAATTCTGGTTGTAGGAGATCATATGAGATGTTGTGATGTCAGATACCAGGCCCGAAAATTCTTGGCTATTCCTCCGCCAGGGAACTATATCGATGAAAAGGGTACTTTGATTAAATATAAACCAACCGAGGAAGAACAGAATTATTATGAAAAATGTAAAGAAGAGTTGTTGGGACTGTAGTATTTAAGAGTGATTTGGTTTTAAGTAATTTACCACATGTGCTTAAAGTTGCTTAATACTAAACAGATTGTGACAACAATCAACAGCAATAACCTGTTCATATGAAACCAGTCAAGGTTTGGATAATGTTTTCAGCACAATCGACCTTCAGACTAGTGAAATATTGTTCGATCCAACATTTTCATAGTTTAAAAAATTGAATACCTGTTTATTGTTGATAACCATTATTTATTTATTTATCAATTAAACAACAGGTATAGAAAAATTACATAAAGTTGAGAGAATGAGAAATATATTAATTTGGTTTAAGACAATCTGGGTATCAGATAGTTTTTTTGAGGAGTATTTTTGAAGTCACCAATGGCGTTTACATATTGAAGCTGATTATTTCAAACTGGAACTTTGATTCAAAAAGGAGATGATCAATTTCTTAAATGAAAGCTATTAAACATGTTAATTGGTTGCCGATCATCCAACAGTGATCCGTACACGCTGATCATCATTTAATCATTGGCCAATCGAGGGAAAATTTTGAGTAGTGGACCAATTAAGAATATATCATTTACCTCGAAGTTAGCATCAGCAGCACCTTTTAATCTAATTAAACCATCAGCATTATTTTTTATACATTCACCTTCAGTTGCATATTTTGTACAAGCAATGTCCATAACGTCTTTTAATGTTGCGTCGATCATTTGTTGAAAAAATTTGGACACTTCAAATGGTTTTGATGCACATTCGGGCCTCTTCTGTAAATTGGCTCGAACACAATTTTCCAGTTGATTGTACATGCAGCATAAATCTCCAAATAATTGCGCATCCGTTGAATTGATTGCTGTCGACTCAAATTGTCGATTAGCCACGTTCAAACACACATTCCAACCAGGTAAACTGGCATCAGTTGTACATTTAAGGATTTCAATCGCTCCTGAAATAGAAGGTGAAAATGAAACAGAATGGTTATTTAAATAATTTGTTAATATTGAATAAGAAATAACGATGATCTGTATTGTCATGTGATTTCAAAGGGTAACACAATTTAAAAACAATAGATGACGCCATACTATCGCAAGTTATATTTAAACCAGTTAAAATAATCTGTTTTACGCTGAAACAATTTAACTTTGTTCTTTTAAATTTTGTATACCATTAATTCCATGTTCAATTTCCAGCCCAAAGTCGATTATATTTTTGCCGTAACCATTGACGTGAAACCTTGATGATATAACGTTAATGATGGACTAGTTAACCTTGAAAAACCATGTGAGAATCAAATTGAGTTTTCAATTTCTAATCATATTTACCCGGTCCAGAAAGACTATTAATATACAGACTTTACTTGAATCCTTGTGACATGAAATTATCATCAAAAATTATGATTTTTAACTCTTCCTTCTCACTTTCATTGCTGCCTATGCTCGTTTAATTATCCATCTACAAGGTTAGATTGCATCAAAATTATAATGAAAAGTCTATTTATAAAAATATATTTTTTACTTTTCCAATTTCCGATTTATATAAATCACTTGACATATTCTTATTTAACCTGAACTTTCACGAAAACAGTCATGCATGTAATAGAATCATTCAATGTGTTGCAAAATATACATCAAAACAATTAATTAACTTACTTTCTTTTTCCTTTGATGCATGGCAAACATTTTTAATCAATTTACGAAGTCCTCTTAAAAATATTGAAAACAATTGTCGAGGTAATGAAGTTAAGCAACTGGTTGAAAATTTACGTAAAGCTTTATATACTCGATCTCCAAGTCTGTTTGAAATTAACAAGAAAATGGAATTGAAATTAATGAATTGAAAGTTAATTAAACTTAAATACAATATCTCGAAGTTTAAAAGTTAAATACACTTGGGCTTCACCCTCGAGTTTATATCTCATAACTTCTCGATACAGTGGCTTAACTAGCACATAAATGCAAAAATAAATAAATGGACGTGAATTTGTGTCAAATTAAACTACTGCTGTGTACTTTCAAGGAAAGATTAAACACTTTGGAAACCAAAACTACAAGATAGGTAAATTGTTGTTTTAGCCTTTTGGTAAGCTTTGATAATCTATATCCTTTGATGAATAGCCATTGTAAAAGGGTATTTGATAGGAGATATTTAAAAGTAGATACTTACGCACAATGCGCATCAATTGCTTCTCGACTAGTTGGGAAGGCAAAATTACCAACGAGCAATACACTTCTTATATCATTCCCATACTGACTGACGATTTCTCGACAGAATCCAAGTTTAGCATTCCATCCTTTACTTTCAGAACTATTGCCACTACCACCGCTCGAGGTGATCAATGAAGCATTGGTTGAGGTTAAATCGCTATCAACTGATTCGATTTCTCCAGATTTTTCAGATGTAACATTTAATGATGTTTTTGTCGATAATGATGAGTTTGTTGATGGTGTTGTTGTTGAACTGGACTCTGTGGCTTTTTTAAATCGATTAATTCGACCGGACTGGCCTCGATTATTTCTTTGACAGTTAACTATTGATAGCGGAAATAATGAGACAATAATGCAAAAGAATGTGAAGAAAAGATGATTTTAACATTAGCACTTTGATAATGAATAGTTATTAGCTATATTAGCAACACTGGGAGTTTATTTTCGAAAGATGACTTGGTCAGTATTATATTAGATTACTAAAACTTAACATGTAATAATTGGCATTTTTCGATTCAGCGTGGGTTGAAACGAAAAGATTTTGAAAAAAGGTTGAAAATTTACAGATCACAGCTGATTCAACCTGTTAACCAATCATAACTGTTCATTGAATAAGATTTGTGTGTTAAATTTCAGGCGGTTTTTTAAATATTTGTGAAAAGTTAACAATAAACTTACCTAAAATAAGAGTTGACAAAATGATTAATATAAAAAGTTTAGTTCCTTTGGTAGAAAGCATCATGAGTTGAAGTCAGGAATAAACTCAGATTAATATAAGGAAAAGGGAAGAAAACAATGAATAAAAAATATTCCTTGTGCGTCCGATCAAAGGTTGATCATTAATGATTTTATAACAAAATTGGTGATCAATATGAATTAGAATAAATCACGTGAATTAAAGATGACAAATAAAAATTTTAATAAGTTATTATATTGTACATATACGTAGATGATAAGAGGTTGTCGCTGTTAATACCTTTTGAATAAGAATGAAATTGAACAAAATGACTGACTAAGTTTGTATGAAATTTGTTAAAAGAAAGTCAAAAATCCTTGTCCAAGTTGTTATCCAAATTAAAAATCATCAAAACCTAAAGCAATCAGAGTCAAAAACTAAAAGCGATTACGCTGATTTATTAAGTAAACTCCTCTTTGCTTAATAGTGTAAATAAGTTTTAGTGTTATTAAAAATTATTGTGGTCACAATCAACATTAACAAGTTGTCAATAAATCCTCAACAAATCCGGCCAAGGTTTTGAGATCAAAAGAGCTCAATTAACCTTCAGGGCAGCAAGCAATTAGATAATCAAAACAAACCACTTTACTTTGAGTATTCACAGTTTAAACAATTTATCAAGCTGATTGTTAATATTATACCCATTATTGATCACCATAAGTTACCATTGACTAAGTTTCAACGGTGATATCTTTACTTTTCACTACAAATCAATTTCACCTAAATTACCTTGATAATTACTGCATTATTATTCGTTATTAAATATCAAAAATTAAGAAAATTTTATTTTAAATTTTAGGAATGCTTGATAATCGATGAAAACAATGTCTTCTGTTAGTAGTTTCACAAGTTTCACAGAGCGATCTATGTTATTTAATCGAGTGGCCCCAAGAAGAGCAGCTCCACACAGGCCTTCGTCCTGTATGCATCCAGTCTCTTTTCATCCTTTAGACGGAACGAATAGCCGTCATCCCAAGTCTTGGGTTTCATCTCCAATGCCTGATCTATGAGCATATCTTGCGATATATTAATTATAAAAACAAAGAGTCTAAAACAGGAATTTTATGCAGAGAGAAAATGAAAGTTTCAATCAAGTACGTCCGAGTTCATAAACGTTGACCTGCATTAGATCAGATAAATTATACCGGCTAATTAGCTGGCTAAAGATATATTATGCAAATATTATGTTTTTATCAGCTTTACAGTACAAATGTAAATACAGATCATCTTTATTTAAGGCTTAACTTTTTAAGTCAATGATTTTTGTATTTAGTTTTATTTTATTGTTCATCAAATATCAATGTTTTAAATCAATCTGATTTATTGTGCCTTAAATGTTTCAACTAATGTCCTAACTATTTGGTCAATATATTATTTTTTCATTCTGAACCGTTAAGTAAAGTTCAGAATTTTGAAAGAAGCTTTTTTTGGATAAAAAAGTGAAAATATAACTTGGATATAATATGATATCTCTAATCTGGATTAAGATATACTTTCCTATTTCTATATTTAGTTGAAAGTGATTAAGGTAAATAGATTGGTGGTATTCATTTAATGACGATTTCCTGGTACCAAATTAAAACACTAAAAATGCTTATTGGAGGACTTTTTTAGATTCAATGAAGATCCAACTCAATAGCAACCGATCAACCTTAGATGAATGTTTGCTAATTGTAGTGAAATTTTGATTATTTTAATCAAGGCTTTGAGTTAAATTAAGTTTGTGTTTCTGATAAATAATGTGTGTTAAGCACAAACTAAAGATATGAACTGATAATATGTAAAAATGATTGGGTTCAATTGGAAAATCAATCGATAATTACTAGCTCCTGTCAGGATATGCGAATCAGTCAAGTTTTGTTATTTTTGAATTTTTGGTGATCCATATCTAAATTAAGTGTCACCTATTAGTTAATTCAACCAATTTACGAGAAACATCTTTTTGACTAACATGTTCATGGATCAACATCTTAGTTAATAATTTGTTTTTAGGTAAGCACAAGAAATTCAAAATTTTCCCATTGATACCTTAATGTATTAAATCCCATGTCTGGAGATGACGATATTTATCAATTTTGATCTTTTAACTAATCTAAACATTTCAATTCCTATCTCTTTTCCCCAAATTTTTCCCAAATTGTATGTATCCTTAGCATGATAATTATGATAACAAGTCAACCTAACAAATAGTTGAATGGTTGCACTGTTGCTGTTTAAAGGCCTGCTAAAGATGATGAACCCATCAATTTGTTTGTTTGTATTTCAAACATTACCGTTTTAGTTCGGTTTTTTTCCTATTCTGGTCATTTATAAGGCCATCGGATGTAAAATCGAAGCAACTAGAAAGCTCTAAAATTATCCAGATCACTGATGATATAAATTGGTTAAATGTTACTCTGATTTTCAATGTTGTACTGTAAGGTTTGCTTGGTTAACTTGATACTCAAGTCACAAACAGTATCTGTGTTGATTTGTTCAATTTGGTGTTAAATAAAATAATCTAATGAATTACCCTGAGCCTGTGAAGCCTTTTACCCTGCAGCTCTTATGAAGAAAAGAGGTTTCATCGGAAACTCTAACAACTCTTGTCAAATGAACAGCCAATCAAATGGCAATCTGATGATGAAGATTGAAAATGTAATCGACTTTCAGTTTGAAAAGTCTTAGGAATTTCAAGCAACAAGAAGATGATTATCATGAAGATGATAATGTTTATGATGACGAAAATGATGATGCCAGTGGTGAAAAGATAGAGAGAAAAGAAGAGAAAGATAAAAGGGAGAAAGAGATGAGAGAGTCTGATTATGTTTACTATAAAATCAAGTTAGCCTTTGGAGTTTCTTGTTTTACCCCTCAAACTTTAACTATTAGACATTAAAAGCTTGTATCTAGTGTTTTCAAAGCATAAAATTAATTTAATTAAATTATCATTATCAATTGTTAAATCTACTTTATTGTGTAAAAATGAAATTACAATTAGTTTTATTGTTACCATTGGTTTTTGCTTTTGCAGGTTTGTTTTCCTTTAAATTTTGCTTTCAAGTTTTTCTTTTCTCTTAAATTTTAATTTCTTCATCAATTGTCTCTTTGATTGTTACGATTAATAGATGCTCAAGATCAATGTAAAGCAATTGCCAGGAGAGTTGATCGAAGTTTCCGCTCATTTTTCTTCATCGGTGAAACAATCAAAGTTCCAGTGAACAAACCCGATCTCTCTGAACACTGCAAGTAAGTCTCGAAAGCCTTTTAAATTATTACCACTTTTCGATTTGAATCACTTCAAATTTTATCCGAATTATTGGAAATAAAACATTGATCTTGTTTATTATCTGATGATTTACATGGAGCTTCCTGTGCATAATGTTTACTTTCATTTGGAAATTATCTTAATATTCCGTTTACAATTAAGGTCGTCAATCCTTTCATAGTCATTATTATTTAATTATTTCAATTATTCAAGCTCAAATTTGATTGTCAAGTCAATAAACTCGTTGCTGGATGCAATTTTTATACTAATTTTTATTTTCACTTTTACCTTTAACTGCCTTAATTGTTCCGGATTTGTTATTTTCTTATTTTATGTTCAAGTTAGATATTGCGAGTGTAAAAAACCAGATAATCAAGTCTTGAAAGAGTAAAAATTATGTTAAGAGATTTGAACGCCATTATAAATGCTAATTATGTGATTGAATTGTGTAATATTTAATTGAATAATGCTAATAGTAATGGTAAAATTAATCATGAATGTAAACCTTTATCACTTTAACCAATCATTATCTTTGGTCATGGATACACTTTGGATTCATTTAAAATGAAACCAATTCATCTTTTGCCATGCGATTTATCAAATTAAAACTGATTTACTACAATTGAAAGATTGTAGTTCAAGGGAATCGCTATCAATATGATAATAATAAAGGATAAGCTTAAAGCAACGAAGTGAGATTATTATAGCTGGTACAACAGATTAACCATTCTGAGACATATTTGGTTCAATTCGAGATTGATTTGAGACAAGCCTTGAAGTATGATGATTGAAAAGTTGCTTTTATAATAATAAACTATTAAGACTGATGAGAGCTGTGAAAATTATTAAAATGTTTCTCTGTTTCAATTAAGATGTGCTCATAGAGAATAGATTTACCTAAATTAACCAGAAATGAATGATATAACACAAAACTAACCTTGTAAAACGTTTTGCCATAATTGAAATAATATAATGTACCTTTCAAGGTTTTTGTTTTGTAAACCTTTTTATATAATTTCCTTAAATCTTAATAACTTGTTTACTCGTTAAAAAGAGAAGAGTAAACGTGAAACTGGATCCTATTATAAAAATGGACAACATGATAATTTATAATTTCAATTTATCTAAATCATTAACAGGTTACCACAAAGAGCAGTTAAATCATTGAAGAAGTACAAGGAATTATGTACACGAGGATTGTCGAATCAAATCTTGCAGCTTGCAGTTACTGGAATAACGAATGCGATTCAGTCAATGTGTTCATCTGAAAATCAAGAGCGTAAGTAAATCAAATGAAACAAAATTTGAATTGCAAAATTAGATAAACTGTCTAGTTAATGTATAGGTAAACAATTAGCTCTAGGTCTATTTATTCAAAGTCTCTCTACTAATTAAACAGGGATAAGATTGTTTGTGTATCTTCTATCCTTTTTTTAATAATCATTTATTTATCTTTCAATAGGTACATTAGAAGTTAATCGTTGTCTCTCCAATGATTCAATTAAATCTTTCCATGATTGCTTCTATCGTGGTGAACGCATGTTGGATACAGTATCGAGATGGGCCAATAATACAAACATACTTCCACTGACATGTTGCGCCTTTAATTTCTTTGATGAATGTGTTTTTTCATCAATCGATAAAACTTGTCCATCTAGTAATACCAAGATTAACGATTATTTCCAGAAATTTTTTGATCTCGCATTAGATGATGTCCGTGATTTAGCTTGTGGTCGATTGAAAACTATTACTAAATGCGAGGAAAATCATCCTAGACAAACTCGACGACTCCGTAGAATTTTCCAAACAAAAGAATCTGAGGAAAATAAAAGAGGAAGCTTCATCTTCTCTTTAGTTGAAATCTCATCAAAACTCAGTGAATAGATATTAATAAATATTATATTGTTCAATACTCATTTCAACTGTTAAGTGAACTTCACCTCACATTATTTATCGCCATTTTTGATCCAATTAGACATAATTTCAACTCCAACTTCTGGTTTTTGAAATGTTATTTGTTATTCCTTCTGGAGTAATAACTATTACTTTGGCATTATTTTTCAAGCATATTGATAAGATTGAAATCTTTTCTGCTCGAAGTTTTATTTAATAAAACGGTTTTCCCATGTCATTGTAAATGAATAAATGAAATTGAAATTTGTAAAGGAATCAAACCAAGTTCTGCTCAGCTTTGGTTTAATATTATTTTATGTATTAAATTTAGTTCTACATTTTAATCAGTATTAATAAATGAATTAATTGATTTTTATGTCTTGTTTTTTTTGATAATGAGAACATTTGGTCAACGTATTTAGACTTGATTTCTCATACTCAGTAAATATTTGTGAGTGAGCGGGGTTTCCTTTCCTTTTGAAATTAAATATATGGGGTGAAATCATCAGGAAATTTATCAAAATTAGAGGGATTCCAATCGTCTTCAAGATCTGAATTTGGTATTGTTGACCTGCTATTTGATGAGAATGATGAAAATGGTTTCTGCTGGCGCTCTTCTTTATGCTCTAATGTCTTTTGTTTAATCCTCTCAATTTGACGAAGCCTTTCAACACAATTTGAAGCATAGAGCGAACCTGTGCTAGATCTTTTGCTATGGTAAATTAGAGATGCAATCTAAACGAAAAAATCAGGATTAGTAAAAAATGAAAACTGATATATTATAATCTATTGACTTACATTAAGATTCAAACTAAGCTGGCGAACATAACTCGAAAGAGCAACATCTGACAGTATAACTGAATCTCTGGGTCCAATAATTTGTTTCAAGCCTAAATACAAAGAAATGAAATGAGAAAATATCAATATGAATGAAAAAATTTAATGTGGAATTGAAGTCAAATGATTAAAAACTTACCGTCTTCAAATAAATGAATCATTACATGATTATTTTCATATTCTAGGGGTCGAATCACGATAGCTGCAACCACAGGTTTGCTTATCTACGAAGAAAAAATAATGAAACAATGAAGAGATAGTTCGTAAAAATAATTTTTTTCAATCAATAAAACTTACTCTAAGACTATTAACATCAATTTCTTGGCCACTATTGTTGTACATGATACAGATACAATCATTTCCAATATGAAGCTTTTTATCATTACGATCAGGATCATTCTCTTTGTTCGGCATCAAAGTGGATACATGGAAGACTACTTGAGTCAAATTGTCTTTCCAATTAACAGCAAAGACTCCATCTTTTCCATCTTGAGCCAATCCACCAATATAATAACTGGAAGTGTCAATATCTTTCAACTTGATAAGAGTTCCTAATCCACGTAAAAATTTCATATATCGGAAAGATCCGTAACGATTGGAAAGTATTTGACTCAAGTCTTGTTGTTGGTCCGAATCAATATAAATTACTCCTATTTTGTGCATTTCATGTGGCAATATGCGATCCAAATTAACTAAAGCATTTCTAATACTTTCACTATTAGGAAGTATCAGAGGTTTTTCACTTTTACAGAATCCATCACTAATTGATGAATCATAGAAGAGTTGCAAAAAGATGAAACTTGGCTTAATTCCATCATTACGAGGATTAGAAACTTCAGTAATACGTTGATTTGACGAGCTTCGTTTGATCGAGGCAGTTGCATTTGACCGGACTAACGCTGGAGTCATAACCGAGATTGTAGCAAGTCTGCCTCTTGGCACATAACTAAAATTTTCAGTCTTTGATTCATTAATATCTTCCAGTTTGGCTGGAGTTTTGGGAGGAGTTCTAGGATTTGAAGGCATATTTGAACTTAAGGTGGCTTTCAGTGGAGATATAATTGATTGGTTAGAGTAGTTTTTACCTTCTGTCATAGGCTCTTGGTCTGAATCTGGCTTAGTATCCGAATTGAAAAAAACTTCTTTACCAACAGATTCATAGCCTGGACTTGAAACCTCTGATTTTTTAGAAGTGAACCGAGAAGGAGATTTCCAGCTGAAAGATGATGCGCGAGAAAAAGGTGAAGTTTTAGTTGTATCACCGCGTCCAAGTGATGATGCTCGTGATAATTTAGCCAAATTATTTTCCTCGGCAATCACTTCTTCTTCAACCGGTCGGTTGGCTTCACTATTATCAGAAGTTACTTCAATAGCTGTAGCAGGAGATCCAGATGCAGAAAGATTTTTAGAATTTTGACCAACTTCTTCTCCTCTTTCCATATCAGGACTGGAACTTACACGCTTAAAAACAGGGGGAGATGATTCTGGCGTATCAGAAGCTAAAGCATCTTCACCCCGCACTACACTTGAGTCACCATCAACAGAATCATTTTTAACAGGTTTTGAAGGATATATAGGTGTTAAATCATTGGTTAAACTATCAAAAGGATTACAAGGATAGCACGGTACATTTAGCCTATTCTGAATTCTCATTTTCCAGCTAGTTGTTCCACTGGCTCTCCGAATTAAAATCTCCGCCCAGCCTTCACACCAGCAAGAGCAAGTACTTGATTCCTCATAGTCATCATTTGCAGCAAATGAACTGTTAAAATTGAGATGAGAATCGTCAAATGCACGAGATGTAGGTTTGCTAGAGCTTGTTAAGTTAGGTGTGAATGCAGATTGATGCCTCCTTCTAGAGCTACTTGTGTTCCTTTCATTTTCTGAATAATTTGTTGCTACATTGGATAACATTCCGCCACCATAATCAGGAGGTTGGTTAAAATTGCCTGGATCATTAAACATCGAAGAGTTTCTGGTAGGATTGAATACATCATCATTAGAAAAATCAGACCCAGAACCTAATTTGCAAAATCTATAACATCTTTCACAATAACCATCGAGAAAGGTTCTAGATCGACAGCCACTAGTGGTAATAGTAATCAATCGTTGGCCCAAAAGCCAAGTTGAACTAATAGATCTATCGAGAATCATATCTTGACCAGACATGGGTTCTGGTAACGTTGAACACAATCCTTGGGTATATCGAGACAAGAGATCCATGTGAGATTCTACCAATTCCTTATGAAATTTTTCATTGGAATGCGTCAGAGCCGTGTTAGAATTACTCGCATTCTGAGCATTGTTGGACAGAGACTCGTTGCTGAAAATAAAAGTTTATGAAATTAAATTCAGAAAAAATTACTGATTATGAAGTAATTACCTTTTCAACGCAACATCCGAATTGAAACTTCCACTCCTTTTACGAATTTCTTCAGATTCTTTAATTGATTGTATAACATTCACCTGAAGTCCCTGAGAGCATAAAAACAGGACGAAGCAAGAAATCAATAACAGCTCTATTATCTAAAGTATAATGTTTAATTGAATGATAAAAATCTAATTAACTTACTCTAATTATATAGCTTATGATAACTTTACGATATGGGAGACGACATTTCAAGAACCACATAGACATTACCCTAAAGGCCATTGCCACTATAAAGTCTGAAAACCTATAAGCAGACAAAGAAATAAGTGAGTCAACAAAATCGAGGAAAAACTCAAAGTGAACTAGAACCATTTTTTACCTTGATGGGTTAGTGAAAGGAAGGACAGTGGCAAAGATAGACAAGTAATGATTGGATACAAAATCTTTGTAAAGGCGAGGATGAAGAGTTACATCTGAAATGAAAAGATTCGAGGAATGAGTAAAAATAACAAAGGCAAAGTTGAAATAGCATAAATTTGTCAACGGGACCTTTTATACTTACAGGACAGAAATTCAAGAATAGGTATTGCAATTTGGACTGTAGCTGAATTTTTAGTAAGGGAGAGCAGGACATCCGGTAGATATTTGATCATAGTGTCTTGCATTTCAACAACACATAACGAGAGCGCATTAATACATTGACAAGTTGATTGACGAATAAAAGGCAATCCCCCAGTTAGAACTTTAACCAGTGCACTCTTGATGAGCAAGGCGATAATATTCAGTGATGAAAATAAAGGTAAGACAAAAAAAAGAAAGTCATTAGTCAAGCTGGTTAATCAATAAAAGTTAAGATTTAAGAATGGACTTACTTGATAGGGTGGTTCGATTAATTTATGATAAGCAACAAGATTTGAAAGTATTGGGTATATGTAACTTTGGAAAAATGCTTTATTCATCCCGTCAGGAGTGTTGGAGAGATGTTCACAATTAACATTTTCAACCTGGATTGAGAAAAAAAATTGAATAAATTTCACATAAAACTAAAATATAACCAGATATGCTGAACCAATTTCACACTTAAAATTGAAGATGATTTACGCGATTTAACTTGAAAAACGGACTAATTAATTGAGATGACAGGTTCTAGGAATTTCTCATTAGATGAGTCAATAGAAATAGTTCAGCATACAAAAGGTGATGACAGCTGAGTTATACAATTTACAGGTTGAATGAGTAAGGTATCTGAATCAATTAATTGCAATTCTTACCATATGACAAAGAGTTTGAGTAAGTTTATTAATATTTTCTGGACTTGAGTTGTGAATTAAGGCTTCGGTTGTAAGGAAATATGGCAATTTAGCGAGAAGCGCACATAAAACTTCCCAGTCTTTTTCATGTGCAAGTGTATCAATGAGTTTGGGAAGCTTTTCGTCAAACGAAGGCGAGTTAATAAGACCCTGGAATAAAAGAAAAAAAAATTGAAAATTAAATTAAGAAAATAGGAGACTTAGAATAGTCTCTGATGAACACTCACCATTTTGCAACTTTAATCAAAGACCAATTCGTAACATCACTAACAAGGGACAACAATAGATGAATCAAGCGAGTGCATATCCGAGATGAATCCGAATCATACCCGGTTTAAGAGAAAAGGATCCGAATACTTTTTCCAGTTCCGAATTATTTAAAAATAATTAAATCACTAATTAACAATTTAAAGATATGATAGAATTTAATTAAATAATAACAAAAGGATAGATTAGTAAAGTTAAAATTGGTTACCTAAAATTTGAACTCAATGAATTAAAAAAGGAAATACAAAAAGTGAATAAAAATTAACTGAATTGTGAATTGTGTGAAGATCCCTTTTGTTGCTAAGCAGCAACAAGCAAAAATGAGTAGAAAAAGGATTTGTCATGAGCAAGTCTTATTCAACTCCACCTTTTCAGTCTCCTGATTATCAGGAGGCTCCTGACAGGAGCTGATGCGAAGTTATCCGGATAAAGTCGCTTCGCTTGCGGATAGCTTTAAACCTTAAAGCTTTTGTTACTAAAACAGCTGATTCTTTGAAAGAAAGATTCAATCGTACATTTAAATTCTACCTGATCAACAGATGGCGTTTGAAAGCTTTAAATCCCGTTCACTTTTCATGGTCGCAATTTAACTAAATGATTATGAATTGGAAATTCATACAAATCTAGTTTAGTATCTTAGCTTGGTGCTTTATGAGGTTATGCACTGTATATTGCATTGTTACGATAAACCATGTGATATTTCTATAAAATTTATGATAAATGTTATGAGTTTTAGTGATATCAATTCAGCTGTTTTCTTATCAGCCATGTTTGAAAAGTGAGAATGTTGTTTTTTATACATTAATTTGGTTCTCTTTTTAAACTAGTTTAAACATGTTGAAAGTCAATTTTTCAATTGGACGTTTCAATTGCTTAAATAATATTGACTATAGAAGAGGAATTAGATCTCTAAGAGTGGTTTCAGAACGACAGAAAAAAATAGAGGAGAAACATGCTGTTCAAAATGCCTTGGAAATTGCTGAAAAGGAAAAACAATTAGCAGAATGGAAAAAACAGGATGCTGAAAAATTAATCAATTGGACAACTTGGAGGAGAAAAATTGAAGATCAAAAGGCTGCTAAATATGTTCCATTACCTTTAAGTTTAACTGGATTCGGTGACGGTGCTCGACCTAGGTATTGGACACATAAGTTACGTAAAGCGTTAACATTGTGGATGCAAGAAAAGGCCAAAAGTGAATTAGCATTGTCTAATAAGATTCCAGCCGCATTAGAATTATACTTAAAAAATAATAAAGATGGATCCGACTCTAGGTGCAAACTTCTTCATCACGCAATAGAGCATGATAAGTCTAAAACAATAAATTTCGAACAAAATCAAGGTAATGAACTTTCCAATTTCTACTTAAACTTGAGTTAACCAAATTCATTATCTTGTTTTCGTCAGGTCAATCGGAACAGAAGTCATTAAAATTGCCATTTGAGATGCTTGATGAGCTACGTAGATCAGATCCTGAAGCTAATGAAGTTGGTGAAACTAAAAAATTTCCATCAGGCTTAATTGACAAAGATTATGAGGATTTTTTAAAGCATCATAATTTTGTTCAGAATTTAGCTTTAAATTTGCAAGACATTACGCCTATGGATTATGAAGATGAAATAAGAGGATGGGGTGCTGAATTATGGCGTCGTAATTATGGATCGCCTGATATATCAGTTGTTCCAAGTTCAATACCATGTGGTGGCTGTGGAGCATACCTTCATTGTAATGATCAATCTATACCAGGTTATATTCCGAGTGAAGTTTTCAAAAAACTGTCTCAGTCAGACTTAAGAAAACAGATTTGTCAACGGTGCGATTTTCTCAAAAGCTACAATGTTTCACTCGATGTCAATGTACCTTCAGATTTATATCCCTCAATTATTTCGGAGATTAGGTTAAAAACTGGTATCGTAATAATCATGGTTGATTTAACTGACTTCCCTGGATCAATATGGCCCGGTATTGTTCAATTAGTGGGTAAAAACAGAAAGATTTATGTTGTTGGTAACAAAGCTGATTTGCTTCCGAAAGATCAAATCGGATATCTTTCCCGAGTAGAAGATATATTAAAAAAAGAAGTTAAAATTGCCTGTGGAGGTGACGAAAACGCTCATATACGTCATACATGTTTGATAAGTGCTAAAACAGGTTATGGTGTTGAACAACTAATTACTAAATTACTTTCCGATGATAATGGGACTCGTGACATTTATCTGATTGGCTGTACCAATGTTGGTAAATCAACTTTATTCAATATCTTATTACAATCAGACTTGTGTGCAGCTCGAGGAAATGATTTGATTCAGCGTGCAACTACATCTCTTTGGCCTGGAACAACTCTTAATTTATTGCGATTTCCTATCAATCAGCTTCGTGGATGGCAATTGCGACTTCGTCGAGCACGGATGAAAAGACATTCGACTCTTAAACAAAAAGAGAAAGACATGCGATTAACTATCTATCGTCAAACCAAGAACCCTCGTTTAGCAGTTTTAAGTGATCGTATTCATACAACCTTCCATGAAAATGTTCCTTTCACTATAGAAAGTGGCCATCCTATGGCGACTAGGCACGCCGTTCCTAAACCTTTTGACCCGAAAAATTTCGCGGACAAAAATTACAATTTTTTCTATGACACACCAGGTTCTATTTATAAAGAACAATTGCTGAGTCTCCTTACTACTGAGGAACTCATCAAAACAATACCAAGAGAAACAATTGTTCCAAGAACATTTTCGTTGTGGCCTTTTCAAACCCTTTTTATTGGTGGTTTGGCTCGAATTGATGTGATTCACGCTAGACAAAATATTTTATTAACTGTTTTTGCATCTCATTATTTACCTATTCACGTAACTTTTACTGACCAAGCCAAACAGTTTTATGATACTTTCCTGGGATCTTCAATGCTTGGTGTACCTTGCGGTGGGCCTCAAAGACTCGAAAAATGGCCCATTCTTATTCCAAAAGAAATTGATTTGACAGGAATAGGTTGGAAAGAGAGTTGTGCTGATATTGTTCTATCATCAGCAGGATGGGTTTCAATTAATGCCTCTCATCAAAGTGACATGGTTCTTAAAGCTTTTACACCTGAGGGTCGAGGCATCTATCTCCGTCAACCATCGTTGTTACCTTTTGCTGTTAATTTGAAAGGCCCAAAGATTGAAGGAACACCTTGTTTTGAAGCTGGACGAACGACGATAGATCAAATTGGTGATGATGGATATCTCATTGGCGAGAAGCAGCCCGATCCACAAAGAAAATTACCACATTATAAAGAAGATAAGGACAGTGAAAAGGAAAATTACTATTTAAGATGAAACTAAATTCAAATTTGTGTATATTAATTAGTGTACAAAAAATAGAATTAAATTGTTAAATTCACCTGTATCAAACAATGGAGTAAATCAAATGTTATTCAAATAACCCTCCAAAACTAAAATTTGCGTGCTTTTTCAGAAGCAAGCATGTGCTCCACCTGAAGATTTTTCACTATTTCTGTTTCGGCTTCTTTAGCTTTTCTCTAGCTGATATATTAAGATTTAAAGTTTAAATTTCAAACTAAAAATTTGAAAACTCAAATAACTTTTTATTCCATTTCTTGTTTAAGCTGATCTCAAATTTCGGGATGGTGTTGTGCATTGGTGACAAATCTATTTTAACTATTACAAATGATCCTCATACTGTCAAACGATATTATTTTAGTGAACTACTAGAGACTGTTGTTCTTAAATTACCTCCAATAATTTATCAAAAAACAGCTGGTGATACCGGAGAAAATGTCGATAACGATGGTGACGATTCTTCAAAATCCCCTAATCAAATGAACCAAGAAAAGAGACATTTTGTTTTTGGTCAATTGTCGCAATCGGAAAAATATTTGGCCATCTGTGATAATTTTAAAAATTTGATAATTTATTGTACTAAGGAATGGGAAGTTTTGAACTCTTTCGTCATCGAAAGAAAATGTGATCACATTATTTTCAATGAGAAAGAGGATAAGTTGATTGTCTCTAATCGATCGGGCTGGATTTATGGTTATCAGCTGTTAGCAAGTGGATTAAAGGACGATCAAGACGGCGAGACATTTCTGCTTGGCCACAATGCAATAATATTAGATCTCAAATTAAGTCTGGATTCAAGGTATTTAGCTTCTTGCGATCGAGATGAGAAAATAAGGATATCAAATTATCCTAATTGTTATAACATTGAGTCATATTGTTTGGGCCACACTCAATTTGTTTCCTGTCTTGCATTTATCAACGAGCAACTGCTGATATCGGGAAGTGGTGACGGTTCACTTCGTGTATGGCAATTCACTCAGGGTAGAGAATTGAGTGTGTATAGTTTCGCAAATGATATTAGTGCAAAAGATGAAAAAGTAGCTCCTTTGGCTATCCACTCATCTTCAATTGACGACCAAATCATCGTAAATGTGACCTTTTACAATTCTTCCATTTTTGTGACTTATAAGTTTGATACCGAATCGAACTGTCTTGAAAAAATAACTTCCACTGATGTGAAACATAACATTCTTTTCTCTTATATGTTCGATAATCAACTCGTTTGTTTTATTGACGATAAGAATATTTTTGTTTCGTGTCAGGAGTTTAAAATAACCAATGAAAAGTTAGAAATATTGAAAATCGACTTTAAGATAATGAAGTCTTTGGTTATGGATGATCAATTGGTGGAAAATTTTCTTAATGAAAAACGAACAGCTAGTAAAATCGAGTGGCTTTACAAAAGCTCTCATGACCATCATAATGAATATTTTGAAAGAAAGAAAGAAAGACAAGAAATCAAAATGGTCAAAAAAATTAAATCTAATTGAACCACGAACTTAATACTTTCTAAGTATGAACGTTACTCGAACGTGATTAAGGAATCAAGACACAAAAATACCACCGACTGAAAGATTTTCGTAACTCTTTTGTTTTCTCTTTAATTGAACAAAGTTTCTCCAATTTTATTTTAATTTGACCTTGTAATCTAACTCATCAATCCATCATCTTAAATAAACTTGTTTAATAGTACCGGGCGTTTTTTCATTTTACGCCTATTTGTGACCATATACGTTTATTGCTACAGATCTCAGATTTGAACCATATGGCTTTGAGAATTAAAGAACCACATGTTCGAACTCTCGACATCCTCTACTGACGATTGCTTATGATAAATTGTTCTTTAATCATATTTATCTTTATCAAAACTCGAATCTTGACATATCAATAATTTTTTACAAAAGAGTAAAGAAAAGTACAATATTGTACCTCTTAGTTTTTTATCGCGTTTTCAATAACAAACGTTTGGTACGATTTTGTGATTTTGTTTTCAGACTATTATTGTAATTTTGCTCGAAATATTGAGTTAAATAATATTATTGAAGCATTAAATGAATTTCACAATCAGATAATCTCACAATGTTTAATCATTATCCTTAATCTTGAAAATTGTTAGACTTTAAAAAAATATCAGCACATTAATCGGTTTCGTATGAACGATTATGAACGTGAAAAGATTTTTTTGTTTTTTGATTAACTTGTTTCAAATTAACAAAAAAAAGGAAAGGTTAGTTGAAGAAAAACCATATCTTTTTTCTTCTTTCATTTGATTTAATTTCTTGTGCTGCAGTAATCAAACGTTTATCAAACTAAACCAACTGTAGTTGATCAGTTTACAACAAGTAACAAAAGTGACAACTTAATGTGAACAATCTGTTTACTTTGGGTAAATTATTACTTACAAGTTAACTTTGATTTACCAAAATATTTTCGAACATAATTCTAAAAATTTACTTTGAACAGTTAACCGACTAAATGGCAAATCCAACAGAGTCTCATCAACCCTCGCAACCACCAACACAACAATCGTCAACTTCATTTTCTTCTAAACCAAAAGATGTTAAACCAAGTCTCCAATTAAATGCAAGAAAAAGAGCTCAAGTGATATTTAACCATATCAAAGTGTCAAGTGATCGAGACGGTCCTTTTGCTATTAAACCAAATAAAACAGTGGCAACTAATATTGAGAAGCTGAATATGAAAACTACAAAAAATAATGTACAATCTCAGAATGATCAAAACAAAAATGAAAATAGTAATATAAGTAGTTTTAATTGCAGCTGCACTTGCAATTGTGTATCGCCTAAGAAAGATGTGCCCAGTGAAACTTGTGATGAAAAGGAGAAAGTCAGACCATTGATTAAATCGGTTTTGTGATTCAGTCGTCACTAAGCAATGAAAGTGTAATCTGTGTGGGAAAATAAACATGTCCAAATTAATGAACCAAAAGGAACCGTTTCAAGCGAGCTATTGGCGAATTATCATGGATTTTCATTCTTGACGTATGAATGTAACATAGAATATGAAAAGATTTTACAATAACTTTTAAAATTGAATTTCATTTTATCAATAATTTTACTCATTCATCGAAGATATTCAAGAAATGACATTTATTTTTTGGCTACCTTTTATAATTAAAACAAACAAAATCTGTACAAAATATTCAAAAGATCCTTCAAAGTCATTTAAGCCATTTTTTCTTGTTATACTGTTTGGTGAATTAGATCCATGTGAATTTGGTAACAATAGGGTAATCTTCATGTGTAATGTTGATTATTAGAAGATGAAGATAATAAGAAAGAAAGTACAAACAGCAATAACACCACTTAAAATAATTGTATCCTTCCTTTTACGGATGTTTATACGATGAATCAAACTATTAATCATAGGGAATCGATCTGTAAAATAAAAATATTTCAATATTTTTTTAAATTCAAAAATATAATACATGTACTATTGATAATATTAAAATCAAACTTACTAGCTAAGGTTGTCATCTGTGTTTGGAAAGCTTTGAAAGTATTCCTTTGATTAAGAAGATTCTCTCTTGTTCGGGAAGCAATATTTATCTGTTCTTCAATCATTATTTCAGAGCTGAAATGTAATACAAAGATAATGAATTTTTAGTTTTTTTATCAGTACAAGAGAAAGACTTACTTTCTTATATGGTCTTGTTCCTTTAAATATAGATCGGTCAATTTAGTAGTGGAAGACATTGAAGGATAATCAGGTTTACGTTTATTACTAGATAATAATTGTTCACGATGCATAACTTCCATCATATTACTTCTTGTTTTTCTAAATTCATTTGAATAATCATTCAAAATTTCCCGATGACGTTGTACAGTATAAATTGCACTTGAATTTTGAACTTGCTTTGTATAATCTGACATTTTGTTATTAATATCGGTTAGTTTAGCCAATAATCTTTCAATTTCACTTGTAATCCTATCAAAAACGTCATTATTATCTTCCAATAGAGGGACACTTTCACTGTTGCTATTAGATGAATCTCTGGAAGCAAATTTAGAGAAAGCGAGGAGCTTTGAATCGATCTCGTTTTCTAAAAGACGTGCCTCACGACGAAGCTCTGTAAAATGAGAAAGAAACATGAAAATACAAATCTTAAAACCAATCATATTAATTAAATAAGAAACTTAATTACCTTCCCAATGATTAGCAGTCATTTTATTGAAACAAACAATTAGTCCAACTCAAATAGAAAATATTGTTAAAATCATATGGAGACATTTGTTTTTGAAATGCCACCTAGCGAACAAAATTGATAGTATTCTGTTTTTCGCCAAAAAAGACAAAGTGTAATCAACTTAAACCAGGGAACTAATTGTTTGTACTAAATCTGACAAACTGACAATCTAAACAAAAAAAATTGAATCAACATCAAGCATTAATTTTAATACTGATAGGATTCATATTTTATTTAACATGGACGATTCTAAAGCTCCAAATAACAAATTGTTTTTTGGTTTGACGATTTGCTAGACTTATCAACATCAAGGATTGTATGTTTAAAAGTTAAATAATAAATTTAAATTTTCTGAACATACGAATCGTTATCATTTTGAAATATCTCACTTAACCAAAGAGTAAAGAACTTCTTTACTCTTTGCACTTAACCAAACCTGAAGCAATTGACTTAAAGTTATCTCTATTGAACTATTTTACTTTTCTATTCGTTACTATGCACTTGTTGTTTATCCTTAATTTTGAACAAATGGATCACTACAACTGCCATGCTTTTAAATATTTATCCTTTATTTACAAGCTTCAACTTAATTGTAAACAATATTTTCGTAAACCTTTTTTTCAGGTAATTTTTCTAACCGACCTGGATTCTTAGTTCTCTCTGTGTACTTGCGATGTTTTCAAAGGTGGCGGGCTGCAGGGGGACCCCATGTAATGGGCATGTGTAGAGAATGGTTATCTTCAAGATATCATCTTGAAAGCTCCTTCCAATAAATTCAATGAATTCTGTTTAACGCTTATTGCCCTAAATTTTTTATCGATCCCTCAGATTTTAACAACAAATTTTAATTTATTTTTATTTAATAACACTCCGCAGTTATTTTGATTTAACCGAAACTTATTTCAAGCAGTTACAAAATTCTGAACAGTTATCCAGTGAAATTATTCAAATTATTTTTATTTATATTTCATCCTAAGTTGAAATATAAATATCGTCTCCCTTTTACACTTAAAGATGACTATAATCACCCATAATGTTACTAAAAATCCAGAATTAAAAGATCCGTTGGTTGCAGAACCTCATCCGCCAAATGTTAATGATGACATTGAAATGAACAATCAACCTTTACTAGTGACCTGGAAAAGATCTCGTGTTCGACGTATTAGCTCGTTAACTACAATATGCGTATTTCTCACAGCTTTCCTTGTCTTTACAACTGGTATTATCGGTGGTGTTTACCTTTATCAACAATTTACTCAACACAGGGTAAGTCATTTCTTTAGGTTCAAGTAACCAATGTTTGTATTAGATTTACGACCTATTTTCACTTCAATTAAAAGGACTTGTGATTTAAGATCTATGAATCTGTGTAGTTGTCATATCAGTTTAAGTGGTTTATTATTTACCTACGAAGCAAAGTGTTTAATCATTAATCTAACCTCGCTTAATACATAGGAAACTTGTATAATTTTCCGGTAGAAATCTGCAACATCTGCATTTTTTGTTAAAATTTATTTAAATATTAAAAATGTATCTAATAGAAATTATGACGTTCTGTAACGAAATTCAAGCTTGCAAGTCTTACGTATTTTTATTTATATTTCTTACATTCAACTGCTTCAATAAATTTTCCCTTCATATTTTTATTCTAGCTTCGTCATTTTCGTGGATGGTGCAGTGTACCTTACTCAGAGCCTCAAGCAATTATACATTTGCCACAAAATTCGGCTCTTGGAAGTTCTGGTGAAATGGAGAGTCCAGATAATGCTTTGGTATCTTCACTTGAACAAGCTCAATCCATATTGAATGAAAAAATTTTCAAACCAGCATTTGAAAAATTTTTTGACCAAGAATTTGATATTGACACTGAAACAGAACAATATGAGCGAATTGAGGTTCCTGATTTTTCAGATGGCCGGCGTGGTCGATATATTCATGACTTTTCAATGGTAATCAATTGTTTTGCCTTGATTGACATTTTCCTCATTGCAAAATAATATTTATTTGTTTCCTCTTTCAGAATATTACTGGTATTGTAGATTTGGAGGAAGATAGATGTTTCATTATTCCGTTGAACAGAAGCATGGTTTATCCACCTCAAAATCTAGCAGATCTGGTGCTCAAATTAAGATCAGGCTTTTATGAAGTTGACACTGAAATTGTTCGTGAAACTTACCATGTTGAGACTCCAGCTATAACAGATTTTCGTAGTCTCGGTCTTTATATAGCAAGAGAATGTGGCAATTTGCCTACTTATCGTTTAAAGAAAGTCCTTTCACCTGGTAAGTATAGATATAATTTATACTTTACAAAATTGAGTTTCAATAATTTGATTATGATCTTGAATGAAATATTTTTTTCAGTTTTCAAACGAAGTGCTGATGAAGTTGGCATTAAATCAATGTTCACAGAATTTGCTGGAGCAAAAGTTTCACAAATCTATATCGTTAATTTGCACAACATACCTGGTCGAAAATAAAAATACGTGACGATCCTTAATTAAGGGGAAATTGATGTGATGCACTTTAAGGTGACTTTTAATTGGAATAATCGTTGAGAGATCGAAATATCATATCGATTATGTCTCAAATTACATCTGTTGAATCAACTTTATAATCTATCTGCTTTGAATGCAGTTGACACTAAAATTTTAACAATAACAGAACACTTTCAAATTTTGTGCTTTATTTGATCATCTCTTTAGAGTATTTCCGATTGTACAATTAGTATGTTATCAAATCCCTCTTTTTTGCGCATTTGTGTATTTTTTCAAGCATTCCCCTACTTATTATTTGAATTTCACCTTGAATTGTTCAAAGCTAATAAAT